>JAGDQP010001380.1:67887-118267 GCA_022664845.1 Lepisma saccharinum | reverse complement strand
CCAACGTGAGTGGAAGTGTTGAATTGCAAAATTTAATGAAGCTTCGAGTCATGGAAGTATGAAATGAGAGCAAAAATTAGTTGGGACTGTTTATGTGGTTGCGTGTTGGGAATCAGCACATGGAGTATATGACAAACGTCATGCACAACGCGTATAATGAACACAATTTTGTAACCTGACCTTAAATAATCGTATTCACTCACTCGACACGTACATGATTTTTCGTAGAAAAGTAGTGTCATTCATAAATCGAAGTGTCGCTATTAGTATTCACACGCCGCCATGTTTGTGTGTTGACCAACTGGATTGAGTATTTCACGAAATAATAATGACACAGCTTTTCGTGACACTTTTCGTATTTCTGGCACTAGGAGTTTATAGAAGCGTCAGTAATAATTATTTGCAAGGGAATAAGTGGCATAGTTTGTACACATGGGTCAATAACTTGAGGAAGCTGTTAGTCATCAAGTAAAGATGATCGTTTTTCTATTATCATTATCGTTTGGGGAATATCATGAGTTTGTCTCACAATCATATGGATATTCTTTACTTTCGGGATCACAGCTTCCGTCAACTACTGATACATGTATACGCTCAGCACCACTCATTCCTTTGTAAATAATTCACACATAACATCTAGCTACAACTAGAAATCCAAAAAGCGTTTCTAAATATCATGTGTTATTATTATTTTGTTAAATAAGCACTTGTGTTGATCAACAAATACAAATATGGCGGCATGCGCAAGAATACTAATGATCTACTTAATATTCATACTTCATGTTATGAATGACACGTATTTTGATAGAAAAACCACGGACACATGTCGAGTAGCAAAGGCAGTTAAAGTTACCTTACAACATGTTTTCATTATACGCGATGCACCTACCTTTTAACATTCACTCAATGTGCACTCTCAACTCGAAATCAAATAAAATCACAGACACTGTTTTTGCTTCTTCACATTTGCATCACTACAATCTTCGTTATATTTTCCGTTTCAATGCTTACACACAAATTGAAAATATTACATTTCTTCTGTAAATTTTACATTTTTGGAGCTCCAAAAGTAAACATCGCGTTTCAACACCACACACTTCCATCATTCTTGTAACTTTTACATTTTGAGGGAGTGCAAACACAAACTGACTTCATGCCCCAGCTAGCACAAAACAAAATTTTTCGTACCGCACCTAACCGAATCTGAATTTAAAAATAAATAAAAAAATATGTTAAAAAGTTGGATAGAAGAACTGTGATGTTTTCTTTATGTGTTCTAATACAATTCTATCATCCTCTTCATCGGAAGAGGATGAATCTGAAATCATATGCAACATCTTTCACATGTGGCAAGTACCAAACTTTTTTAAAACCTCCAGTTAGCGCGTTAACTGGAGGTAGAAGTACGGGTTAATTTAACTACCAGTTTGCTCAGTTTAACGGTTGGTTATGCATTAACTAGACATTGAAAAACGGGTAAACCACCAGTTAGAGTTTAACTGTTAGTTACTAGCTAACCTGTACTTTAACCAGACAATGAAAAACTAGCCCTTAGTCAAATTGTTAACTTGCATTTCATGCAAACCACCGACTTCATTTCCTTATGTGCACACGCACGTAATTCCCATGTGAAGCGACATCGCATGAAGTGGGCTAAAAAGTGGGCGAGTATTGATTGACATTGATGATGTGGGCCCCGTGTTGACCCCATGTCATTGTGCTACTTAGGATATATCATCCTTCATTTATGTATACATTACAATTACTTTGATACGTAATAGTGTACAAAAATTAACTCTGTACAGGGATTCCGCCAGGATTTTAAGTTTAGGGCGGTGTAATATCAAAATTGGGAGGGTGTAAGTGGAGTTTTACATGATTTCGATCAATTTTTTACCTTAAAAAATTAAAATTGGGGGAGTGCGTTCGAGAATTTAGGGATGTGACACCTCCTTTACAGACCGAGCCGCTGTAGATCAGTGGTAGAGCGTTTGTATAGCATTTGGGAAGTCGTGAGGCGATCCCAGCAACCGACCAGCCTGACAGGTCTTTTCAGAGTTTTTCCTCAGTCACATCAGGCAAATTCCTGGACGGCGCCTTCAACATAGATCTCTCGCCGACAACTTCCCGAATCCTTTCCCCTCCCCTGTCTCGGCATGAGCTTTAGATGCCTAAGGGCCAAAAAAATTCAAATCAATTTTTCCCAGGGGGTCTGGCAGAATCACTGACTCTGTAGTTTTGGATGTCCAGTTTTGGACGTGTTTTCAAGTCCATTGCATGTCCCTACTTGGATGTCTTTGGGATATCCTGTTTTGGATGTCCATTGTTGGATTTAGACGTAAATTGGACGTTCCGGTACATCATTTTTGAACGTCCCATGGACGCCCTGTGCTATGTGGGTACTAAGAATTAGAGATGGCAAATGGAGAATGTTAAAGAATTGAAAAGGACCTGCCAGTTTTAGAGTACTAGACAGTGGCGGCTTGTGGTCTAAATAGCAAGTGACTTGCTACAAATATATTCACGTAAAGATAGCTGGTCAGTCTATATTAAACAATTTCTTGGATTTTTGTTTTACTACATTACTCATAATGCCACTTTTCTATCTTACTGAGAGCTGAGCATCTTAATAGATAAGCATAAACTATTTCACATCTTGATTGATTCTTCTAAACAGTTTCATATAACTTAATGCATATAAAAAGTAATATGTGAAGTGCTACTTCACCAAGTTCATCTGAAAAGCCGCCACTTCTACTAGATCAAAGCGCTGTAACCGCCTTAATTCGTGCAGTGAGTAAGTATTGCTAGCCAAGTTAAAAACGCAAATTTTCAAATTAAGTCTTCTTCAGTTCTGTTAGAGCGGGACCAACATTGGCACACATATTATTCGCCATAATGGAAAAATACTGTGGATGTTCCCATTGCCAAGCACTGCAGTTGTCAGTGTTGCAAACCTATTATATATATATTTAAATAATTGGTTAAAAGACATTTCACGTATCCGCATAAAACTTGGCATTAACATTATGCGACACAGTAGGAAAAATATTGTGGGTGTCACCGTCCTCAAGCAACCCAGTTGTCAGAGTTGCCAACGTACTTTAATATTCAATTTTCTTCCACGTCGTTACATGTATCCGCGCGAATGTTTGCCTAAGCTTTAATGGACACATTAGGAAAATTTTGTGGGTGTTCCCGCTCCTAAGAAACCCAGTTGTCAGAGTTGCCAAGTTATTCTGTAAAAATTAATGCTCGTGTGTTTGAGATGCTGTCAAGAAACTGTGATTGTTAGTCCAATTGCAGAGTTAACTTGTTTATTTTTAATAAAATGAAATGCCACTTCTCCTTTCCTGACCATAGGAAAACCGTGAAAGAATAAATATTTGATTATGCATGCCATAGACCTTGAAAATCGGTTGATAGGAATGCAATGACTATCTATGTAATGAAAGGAATCCATGACGTCAACACTACACAATAGAAGAAAAAAGAAATTTGTTCCCTTCTGCACAATTGATTACCAGGGGAGTGGTTTTAGAAAAGAACGAAAACAACAACTTATGGAACAATAGGAAATGAACGAAAGTAAAAAAAAGTGCGTGGATGTATAACTGTAACATATCATTGTGTTACGAGGTATTTAGTTTTCTAGAAAATAATTACCTTCTTAGAATGTCCTTGTACAGACTTTCCGGATTTCAGTAACAGGACTTGGAGTGAAGTTTGTTACTGAGTGGCGTACATATTTTGTCGGTTGAAATTAGTTCTATTAATTCTGAGTAATTTTGTATTGTTTTGGAATAATACATTCCAAAACCCTAACAGTTTCAACACTCCTCTCCTATTTTTAGGAGCTGGCGTATCCCTAATAGCTTTTATGCTATCCACAGAAATTCTTTTATGACCATTACCTACCATAAAACCTAGATAAGGAACTTCTTCCTGAAACATGTAACATTTCTTTATGACTATGGTAGCGCCATGATATCTAAGACGGTTAAGGACTTTAACTAATAATTGTTTTTGTTCTATAGTTTCTGAATGTTTAATGACATCATTCGCATAGACTTCAACTCCTTAATCTCTTAAGTACAGTACGAACTAGGGCACACATACTAACAGATACTCCCATAGGCAATTTTCTATAACAGTATACTTTATCATCCAGGGCAAACCCTGTATATTTGATAGATGAAGGATCTAAATTCAACTGAAAAAAACTTCGTCTGAGGTCAATTTTAGAAAAAAAAATAATTCCTGTGGCTAATATACTAAGAGATTCATCTGCATTTGTGCATTCTACTGGGTCAAAATCTATTAGAGACTTGAGAAATTTGTAATCAATCTCTTTCTACCGTCCGAATCAGTTACAATAAATGATGGACTTCGATAAGGAGTATCTTTGTCGATTAAAACACCATCTTTTATCAGTTCATCAATTATTTACTTTCATTTCCTTTTTCGGAGTCCTGTTTAATTTGTAAGGTTTTTCACAAAATGGAATATCATTCTTAACTCTGAACTTATAAATAAAATCTTCCAATGTTATTATTTAGCACATCTTCAAAATTAAGAGCTAACCTTTCTACAAATTCTGGAAGAGAAGGATCTTTTTCTAAATATTTATCAGAAATTCTTTTTACCAATCTCTCACGCTCTACATTTAAATAAACTTTAGCATTAGCATTACTAATATTACCTTTAAGTATACTTTAACTACTCCTTCCTGATTACAAAAAAGATTTTCAAAGTTATCATTACCGTAAAATGGGGCTATTCTGAATTCGTGGGTCTATTCTGAAAACCATTCAGAAAGAACCTTCTCATAATTTTTATTTAGCCATGGCAATACGTAGGTCAATTTTTTTTCAGGGATCAGTAATTTAGCATGTTCTGTCATACTGAAAAAAATGTATTCTTAGAAGGGTCTTAAAATGTCTAATTAAGCCAAAAACGAAATTACTACTTTTCTGAAAAAACAAAACAACAACAACAACCGAAGACCACTAAAAGTGTGTGAGAAAATAGTGAAAATAACCATGTATTGTATTGATACCTTTTTCAGTGGAACATGTACCTCTTTTCTCCATAAGTGTGTGATTTTCACATTTTTTTAGAATTCCAATTAATATTTTATTACCTTTTTTGTGAAGTGGGGCTATTCTGAATATCAGTATCAGAGTACGAAATACTAAAAAATTCATGAGGTTTTTTTTCATATTGTGTTGACTGCTAAATACTCTTGCCTGTGTTAAAATGTAATATGGTTGGCCAGTTTTTTATTTTTTCAATATTAATGGTCTATGTTAACGTGTTTTATTTCCTTTTTTGTCAGAGCTTTGTTGAATACGGTACGGTAGTCTACAAAGTCATAAGTGCTCTTGAGCAATTCACAAATTTAACTTTTAAGGCATTTCATTACTTAAACATTCTAGTGTTTTGTTTCGAAGCAGTAAAAGGAAAATCAGCAAACCTGCATTTTTATTTTGATCCCTACTATGGCATGGTCATCATTTGAACCTTAATCTTTTCTATTTAATTGTAGTATAACTGATAGAGGATTGGAACTTTTAATGGGTAATATCAATATTTCACACTCTTGAGCATGAAATAAAACTTTAAACACATTTAAATACAGCTTGAAAGTCCTAAAACTTAACACTCAAATCTCGGAGGCAATGACATTCAGAAATGTTGTTCTAATTTTACTAAATATCCCTGTACTACTGACTACTTTGTCCGATTGAAATGAAAAAAAAACTGGCTTATTCAGAAAAGCACCCTCTATTAACATCTGCATTAAAAATAGCCCCACACCTATCCACTGTTTATGTACAGGGTAAAAGAACAGAACATTCAGAATAGTCCCACCCAGTGGGGTAATCCTGAATGGGTATAAATGATTTTTATGGACTCTGTGGGTGTCTTGTCAGTATACTGAGTACTGTGTGTCATTAAGAAGAATAAGTTCTACATAAAGAAACAAAAATTATTTTTTTAACTTAACCCGTTTTGTTGATTTTCACTGATTTATGCAAAAATCCATTCAGAATAGCCCCACTTTACGGAATTTACAGAAAAATACCTAACATCTGAATAATTCATATGATCTACATATTTGTAAAGTTTTTCATTTTGATCATTTTGACAAAATTATTCTTTGTGAAAGTGTTTGAACAACTTCCGGAAACTTCCGGATCTTTATATCCGAAGTTGAATCCACACATTTGGTTAGATACCGTTTCCATATCAATTTGTTCTTTTAAGATTTCTTCCTTAGAATCACCAAGTGAAGTAATCTTGGAAATATCAGGGGGCTTATCCCCTGAGTTGGACTTCGTCACTGAAAGTTCCCCTTTTTCACTTGAATTCATACTTTCCTTTTAAAGTATTGTCTTTTGATTTCTTTTTATATTTCTTATTAGGAGCACCATTGGATTTCTGTGACATGGAACCACCCCTTTGGACTCCAACCTTTTCGGAATTACCAACCAAATTTTGACTGTTGTCTAGATTTGGACCTATGGAACTTCGTCTCACCGTTTTAGATTTTTGGAAGTTGCCTCTTTTTGGTTGATTTTTCTTTCTAGAAGCATAAAAAGAACAAATATTTGTGCTTACATTTTCCATTATCTCTCATTTAAATGGGGGCAAGTAAATTTTATTTTTAGGAATAATGATCTTACATATTTTAGTATAAACTCGGGAGCTTTAGGATCTAATCCTCGTATACATCTCTTATTCTGATTTACCGTACGATCTATTTCGGAGGAATCCTCATCTAGGGACATGGAACCGGAAACCGGATTCAAACTGGTATTATAAATGCAACCTTCAAAATCTTTGTTTAGATTTACTAGAGCATTATCATTTTTACATATATATCCATTTTTTAACAATCAGTATCAATATAACTCATTTTAGAAACATCTAACATATTACTGATGCACTTCATTTCTTGTAAGTAATTTTCCATTTGATACAATAATTGTTTCAAGTCGGATTCAAGTGTAGAAATAACTCTATTCCTAGAAAGATTATCATTAGTAGAACAAGTGGTAGAACTAGAGACATTAGTTAATGTTCCTTCTCTATCATCACTACTCTGTACACCACTCTTTACTCTAGAGTGAATTTCTTGAGAATTGTCATTACTAGGGCTCGGAAGTTGAAGACCTAAAAATTGCCTAAAAATGGACCTAAAAACTGAAAGACCCGGAGGCCAGGACACCACATTGGCCCGTAACACTGAAATTATAATTAATCCGCGTATCAGTTGGCACGTAATAAAAAAGATTAAAATATTTTATGCTTTAAATTGTAGATGAGGAACAAAATGACTTCCCCGCTGGATGTGAATTGACTAGCAGGACGTATTAAAATATTTTTTTTTACTGGACCTTTGTCAGGAGCGGCCCAAGGCAAAATTTTCACCCGGGCAAAGATACTTTTTGCCCCTTTCTTAGTCCTAACCTATAGTTTACATTTTATTACAGTGATTTTAATAATTTAAACTCCATTTTTCAAAAAGAGGGAGGGGCGGATACTAATGCGATTCTGAGTTGCAATATAGTCTCAAGCAGCCGTTATGGTCTGTGCGAAGTTCCCGCCATCCAGCGCTAAACATACAACACACACACTAGTGCTAGGAAATTCCCTTTTCTCCTCCATGGTGGAAAAAGAAGATGATGCATTGCAACTGTACAGAAAAGGTACAAAACACTTTCTATTTTTTTTTAGGTTCCTCCCACCCTGACGCCGGCGTCCCAAGCAACCGCCAGGGACTGATGTTTAAGAGGTGGTGGTGATTCGAGTTGTGAATGGCCAGTAAATATATAGTCGAAACTCGAAAGATGAAGTGCAAAAAAAATCCGTTAAGACCCATAAAAAGTTTTTAAAAAGACGAATAAGCAAAAAAAAAAAAACGCTGAAAAAAGGCAAAAAAGTACAAATAAAACCCACCATTTTCTGGCCTACAATAACCCAAAATAAACATATATTATGTTAAGCCTCGTCTTTGGGAATTCGTGAAAAAAAAAAAAGGATTTTTCATCAACTTCTGGGCCATAGTCATGATCTAAATTACTGGAAACAACATTAGAATTCCAAATTCTTTGTTTACCTTTCTTATTTGGACTCTTTTTCTTACCCTCTTCCTTATTTCTTTTCGTTCTGTTTTCCTTTCCTTCCTCTCCATGGGGAAGTGCTCTCCAAGAACCTTCATCTCTAGAGATCTTATTCTTATGAATAATTAAAGGCAAGATTATGTTATATTTATTTATATTCACAACACTTTTTTCATGCAGAAAGATCTAAATAAGCTATTAAATCTAATGAGCTCATCATTACTGGATTCTAAAACAACTGATTTAACACTTATTGTTCTATCACCAAATCTTACAGGGACATAAACAACTTCGTTCATATAAACAACACGATTGTCTATTGTTACACCTTTATAGTTTATTTTTTCTACTTTCATATCAGGAATTTGTTTTGAAACCTCCGAAAAGAATTTTCGATTACATAATGAAGTACTAGAAGCACTATCTATTAACCCTAGATATTCTTTATTACCAACAATTATGGGTAAAAATATTGCTAAGGTATTTCTATCAGTATTCACCTCTTCTATCTCTCTTATCTGAAAATTAAAATCCTTTCATAGTAAGATGTTCATTCCTTATACCTTTCCGTTCTGGGCATTGACGGACTACGTGCTCTCCTCTGCAATTGTAGCACTATAAATTCTTCTTGTTTTGTTTCAACCTTCTGTCTCTTTTCGTTTCAGTTTCAAGATGGAACTGTCTGCCATATTGTTGAAACTTATCATAATTTTCAATAATAGATTCTAAATCTCTTAGTGACCCTGGAACATAATTGAGAAACAAATCTTTCCTAATATTAGGGAGACAACCACTCATTATTAGAGATATCAAACCTTCTTCTGGTGTATTTATTTCCAACAAATTAATAGCTCAACATACTCTCTTATAGTACTCCTGTAAAGTTTCGTCATGTTTTTGTTGTCCATAAACCTCTGTAGAAACTAATCTATTCAGAGCAATACCTGAATCCAATTTCCTAAGTACATAATTACAAACTTGATTCGAGTTAGTACACAGTCTCATACTATCATGAAGAACCTCACAAAGTTTTCCTTTGGTTCTTGTTCTAACTGTAAAAATGAACACCGAAAAAGGAAAGATATCATTAACATAGATTTCAGTCAATTTACTCAAGAAATTATATAGGGAGAAAGGATTCCAACCATCTATAACCTCTATTTGTTGTAACTTTTCGTTTAGAATAAGAACAACAACATTTTGTTCTAATTTTTCAAAGTTACGATCTGAAAATTAATTTAGGGTTGAAAATTATTATTCATCCATCTATTTACCTTATTTACCTGTATTTCTCTTTATTTCAGAATCTCACCTTCTTCCCTTACTGTAGGAACAGTTTCCCTTTCATTTCTTTCTTCGTTGTTTACATCCGGTTTATTTTCCTTTGATGAGTTTCCCACATATACTGAAATCAATCAGGTTTCTCTCTTGGTTTCCTTTTAATCTACAGTACTGAACTCTTTCGGTTTTGTACCTAAATTGAGCTCTTCCCGTTCCTCAGTTCTGGAAGAAAAAGAAGAAAACATTTCCGTTCCTAACAACGGAGTAACTTCTGAACTCATATCGACTCTTAATGAATGTAAGCTACTCATATTCAAGCTTCTTTTTAAAAAATCCCTTGTTAATCACATTAAAAATTCTAAAAATATTTATTTCAATAGAGAAACAATATAGAATATTTCATTTCATTACTTTTCCTCTGGTTCCAAGCTCTGTTCATTTCGTTCAAGAAATAGCCTTAAGCCTAACAGCAATGCAGAAACGTAAACAAAACCAGAGTTACATCGACTCACGTACATACACAAGTTAACAGCTGCTGATAAGACAGACACTTGGAATTCCTTCACGAAATGACCTTCAGTTATCCTCAGAGCTGAAAAAAACCAAGAGACACCAACTGCTTCCTTCCGTAAGCCTAACGAGTTAGCTGTTTTGTACTACCAATTTAATTCATATTTCTGTCTCGCTATTCCTCTCTTGTCTTTGAGCCAACCTCTTCCTATAACATAACAATCCCTATACAGGGAGACTTAAAAGTATTCCTGGAATTTCTCACAGCGATACTAAATTCAAAAATTCATTAGAATTATGAAAAATATGGAAAAACATCGAGTTTGGGAAAAACTCATTTTAATTATTATATGTAGTGTGTAAGCATCCAACAGTCTATACTTATTAAACCACATCAGAAATTCAAATTTACGCAAATTGGTGAAAAATCGTAAATAGAGATTTCCATATACAGACTTGACTCAGAAATGCAAGAATGTTCATAATTAATATTTGGATAAAAATCATTTACCTTGAAGAGGTTGTGAATACCTACAGTATATCCCATAAGCATATCCATAGGAAGCTCTTTTTCAACCCTAAAAAATACTACCTAGCCCTGATACCAACGCACGATAGCAAAGATTAGACCAGATACACAGGAATTACAACCCCTAGTGCACAACCACTATCTACCATAGCAGAGATTACACAGGCTACGACCCTACCCTATTTAACATAGCAGATAGTGCACGATACGAAGCTCATTTTGAAACCCCTATTTAACATAACAGAAAGGCTACGGCACCTTTTTTCATCCCCTAGTTAACCTAACCCAAATAACATGGAATAGGAGATTAAGCTCTTTTACAACCCCTGCACAACACCATAGCAGAGATTTCATACACATTTTTTTCAACCCCTATTTAACATGGACGCCCTCCAACTGACCACACTTTGGCAGTAATCAGAATGTAATCTAAAATCATGTGGAAAATGGCACGATTTTCCCGTTCCTGGCTGATAGCAAATAGTCCATTTTCCACATGATTTTAGATTACATTCTGATTAGATACTGATTACTGACAAGGTGCGGTCAGGTGTCGGGTATACTGTTTTCTCACTTTTAATTTCTCACGAATTCCTCCGTATTTTACATCAATAGTATACAGTTAACTGCTTTGTTTGTTCAACGTATTCTATTAATACTAATTCCGTGCAGAGAAGTAGCGAAGCGCCAACTTCACTAATCAATATTCAGTAATCACGAAGCCTTATCGGTACAAATCGGGATAGCGTATTACTTAGGGAGTTAGTAATAACATCCTTCGAAATAGTGTTGTGAAGGTTTATGTGAAATATCCTACCAACTGCGCCTTAAAGTATTATTTTTTGACACTGTTAGCAAGCTTCGCAGTAGAAGAGTGGTTAGGATAACGGCTTGTAAGTTAATTGGGTTAGGACGAAGTTGGTTCGAATCCTGGTGGGATACTTTTTTATTATTATTAAAATGTATCAAACAACTTTAAAGGACTTTATGTTCAATTTTACTTCGTACTTTTTGTGTACGACACTTACCCGATAAATGGGGAGAAGTATAAAAATGTTATATCCTATCGGCATCCTATGGGATTCCCTCGGGTCGTCCCGTTTCCCGGGACCTAAGCGGACATCTGGAATTCCCGCGTATGTCCCGTGGCTGTCCCGGGCGTCCAATGGGAGTGTCCCGGAATCGTCCCGTGGTCCCGGGTGGTAGCTCCACAGGATGTCCTCGGGCAGGTTTTGTGCTATTAGTGGAACAACTCCGTTCAATATACCCCGGCGGGATTTGAACTCGTGACTACGCGCACAGAGAGTGTACACTCTAACCTCTCAGCTGCTTCGAGGTCCATTCTTTATGTTAATGTTACTGTTCGCTGCGTCACTTTATAGCGCCATGTGTAAAGTCCCTCTTTTAGATCTGACACTCTTCATGAAAGAGCTGAAGACGTTTTCATCTCAAGACGGAGCAATTCATCTCAAGAAATACTATGATTTCTTATAATCAATTATAATCTTTAGCTAGCTACTAGTAAAGAGCTCACTACTGGTAGCTGGCTACTAGCAAAGCTACTACTTTGAACACAAAGATATACACAAATACACATGGTTATCACCGGATGGCAAAACTCTCAACCAGATTGATCACGTTTTCGTAGGTAGACGAAGACACACCAATATAATGGATGCTAGATCGTACAGAGGAGCGGAAGATGACACCAACCATCAGTTAGTGATAATAAAAGTAAGGGAAAAGTGACCAAAACAACTGCAATTCGAAGGTAAACGATTAAGTAATTCAAGCGTAGAAGTAGACTACCAACTGGAAATCTCAAATAAGTTCGAAATCTTAGCCGACTCTGGTAGAGATAAATATGACATTAATAATGAAATGGATGGAAGTAAGATGTGGGAGGCAATTCATGGTACAATGAAGGGCGCAACGAAGGAACGTTTAGGTGAGAAGAAACAGGAGAAAATCAAACCTTGCTTTGATGAAGAATGTCTTAAAATTCATGAGGAACGGAAACAAACAAGGCAGTGACAAAGCCAAAGTAACAAAAGCGAAGCAAATACCAACCACTACAGTAACGCGAAACGCAACACCACACGGGGGTTAAGAAACAAAAAGCGAGAATATCTTACGCAGAAGATTAAGGAGATAGAGGAAAACGGCAAGACAAATAACATACGAGATCTGTACGAAGGGGTAAACTCGTTAAAGAAAGGTTACCAGCCTAGATTAGGGATGATTAGAAATGAACGTGGAGATCTTCAAGCGGATCCGACTAAAATTGTCGATGTGTGGTAAAATTATTTCGACAAACTTCTTAATGTACACAACGGGGAAAAGACAGATAAATTTAAAATCTTTACCGCATAACCGTGGATATCCGAACCTAGCGAGATCGAGGTCGAAATGTCGGTAAAGAAATTGAAAACTTTAAAATCAGCAGGAATAGACAATATTCCAGCCGAATAAATTAAAGTGCGAGGAACGGCACTAATCAAGGAACTACATAAATTGATAAGTGCTATATGGAGAAAGGAGGAGCTTCCAAACGAGTGGAAAACTTCAATAATAGTTCCTGTTTATAGAAAAACAATAAATCACTTTAATTAATAATTACCGTGGAATCTCATTACTCCTTACATGTTACAAAGTATTTACATGTAAATAAAATAAATGAAATAGTGTACACGTAGATGAAATAATTGGAGATCACGAATGTGGATTTAGAAGAAAAAGATCCACGTTGGACCAGATTTTCGTCTTGAGACAAATTTTGGAGAAGAAATGGGAATACAATGGGATGGTTCATTGATTTTAAGAAAGCATATGATTCTATCAAAAGGGGAAAACTATATAACATGCTTGTACAATTTGGAATTCCGAAGAAACTTGTTCAGCTACTGAAGATGTGTCTCAGCGACCTAATATGCAGAGTACGGATAGGTAATAATATCTCAGATAGTTTCAAGATTCGCAACGGATTGAAACAAGGCGATGCCTTGTCACCACTACTGTTTAACTTTGCTTTAGAATATGTAATTTTAAAAATAAAAGAGGACAAATAGGGACTAACGTTGAATGGCTTGAATCAACTGTTAGTGTACGTAGATTTTGTAGATTTATTAGGGGAAGATATAAAGGCACTAAAAAGTAACACCTATGTCTTAGTAGAAGCGTGCGATGAGAGGTCTACAGGTAGGCATAGGGGAAAATAAAATACATGATAACAAGTTGAAACGCAGGGAATAACGGAAATAGGTACATAAGAATTAAGAATGGGAACATAGAGAAAGGAAACAAATTTAAATACTTGGGAGCATACGTAACAAGCAAAAACGAGGTAACGGAAGAAATAAAACATCGTTTAGTATTGGGTAACGCATGTTTTTATTCAGTCCAGAAACTCCTAACCTCGCGATTAATATCAAGGAAGTTGAAATTTGAAATATACAGAACGGTTATTCTGCCGGTAATACTTTACGGTTGCGAAAGTTGGAGTACGACCCTAGCAGATGAACATAAATTACGTGTGTAAGAAAATAAGGTTTTAAGAAAGATATACGGGCCGAAACGGGACGAGATGACTGGAGAGTGGAGGAGACTGCATAATGAAGAACTTCACGGACTCTACGACTCACCCAATGTTGTAAGAATAATGAAATCACGACGACTAAGATGGTAAGGCCATGTAGCTCGGATGGGAGAAAACGAGGATTATATTCCATCTTGGTTGGAAATCCGGAGGGAAAGAGACCGTTGGGAAGACCGAGACGACGTTGGGAGGACAATATTTGAAGGGATCTTCGAGAAGTAGGTGTTCGTGATGAAAACTGGCTTGGTCTTGCCAAGATAGAATCCGCTGGCGAACGTTTGTTACGGTACTACGGTGATGAACTTGCGTGTTCCGTAAGCCATAGAGTAAGTAAGAAGTAAGTATTGTATCTGATTTGAAGAATGTATGTTTGACCTTCAAATTAATTAATTTTCAGTCATTCATTAACCAACTTATCCTCTTATTTATATCTCCTTTCTTGTTGTTTATCATTTCGACCACCGTCTCTGAATTAATTAACTATTACTTCCTTTTACTCATAAATGTAACCCAACACTCTGAATCATCCCAAAACTCGCAATCATTAAAATACAAAAGTAAACTAACATTTTATTGTAGCAGTGATTGCTGTCGTAGTATGGTACTGTATGGTACCACAAATTCATTTTCAGGGATTCATTCTATCATACATGCCAAGCAGAATGTTTACTAAGAAGTAAATTGCGTCATAACCAACTGCATCAACATACTTACTAGCTTTCTCATGTAACACAAATTGTTTAATTCGTAACCATATCCTGTTTTAATTGATACTTACTTCTAACTCTGTTACTAGATATGTTATTTTCATTTCTGTCTTGGAATAGTTTCCGTGACAGGATAAGACGTATACACAGATGCTCAATTAGAACATTACTAAGACAACGAACATAAATATTTTAACTCTTACTTTTAGTTACGGTATGCGCGCACTGATGATTAAAAAATTGAGAGATAAAAGAAAAACACTTCATTAAAATATCGCTTAAATTGTTAAGTACAACTCACTATGAAACTTGAGTCGCTCAGCATCGAAATGGATTTAAAATATATGGCTGCATGTTGTGGTCTGATTTTGTAAAATGACTTGGTAAACTTCATATTTTGGGCCATTTTAGTAAGCAATGACTTCGGACCGTCTCGATTCCACTAGACGTGAAGTCTAAAATCCACAAACATCCATGCGCCAGTCGGGATTCGAGCCCAGAATCTTGGAGACGCTGGCCTGACACCTGAGATCACACGGCTACCGCGGTCGGCTGCTCTTAATCTAAGATGAATTAGAAAGTGCGAAAAGAATAGTTATTGGTTTTATCCAATTGCAAGCCAGAGACTTTTAAAAGTTTTAAACTCTTTGCATCTGTAAATTTGAATTTATTTATGGCCTTTTAGCATCTTTATCTCAGGTCCGGATAGGGTAGGTAGAGGATAGAAAAGGTATCGGCCAGGACCTTACTTAAGGACCATCCCCAGCATTCTCCAGGTGAAAGTGAGGGAAACCCTGGAAAACTTGTCAACATGCTCGGCTGTAGAGTTTGAACCTGCGTGCCTACCCATTACCAATCCGAATTCAGTGGACCACGTGGTCTTTGCATCTTTGGGAGAATATTTTTAGGTTAGATGAGCAAGGATAGAAAGATTGTTATTTGCTCTTAGTTTTAGCACACCATTACCAAAATACTATTTTGCGGCAGGCTACATACCAAAGCAAGAGAGGGACGTCAGGATTGGATCTTCGATTATTTTCTCCTGGGGCCTGGATTTATGGCAATATCGCAATAGATATGCCTTATTACTTAGTCGACTATGAACCTGTAAACTTAATTTTGTATGGACCATCTTTTAGTAACTTTGACTTCGGCCCGTCACCATTATGAATGCGATGCTACTTAAATTCACATCCATGTCCCACCCGGGATTCGAACCCTAGACCTTCGAGTCGATCGCTTAGTGCCCCAACCCACACGGCTACCAGGTCGGCTTAGTCGACTATGAGTTAGACAGAACAGTAAGACCGAGTGGCCGTAGCTAAGTTGGTAGAACTTTGGCTTCACATTCGAGATGTCCTGCGTTCTACACCAGCGGCCGACCATTCCGACAGAGGTTTTTCTTCAGTCATACCATGCAAATTCCGGGATGGTACATTCAATTTAGGTCCCGGCAGACTCCCTCCCCGATTCTATCCCGGCTTAAGCCATATATGCCTAAAGGCCATAAATAAATTGAACCAGAGTAAGATTTATGGTTACCCTGTCTATTTTTTGGGAACAGTTACAATAAAATTACAGAGTTAACACGCCGAAAATTAGCATGAATTCACATTACACTTCCCTGCTTTGCGTGCACTGCAACTAGTAAAGAGTATACATATTATACATTCAGATACTACTCTTAACATCGTAGCAAACCCGGTGTGAGCCAAAGGTGCCAAAACATCGTAAATAAATTGCAATTCGTATTAAACCGTGGAGGTACGGGAAAATAGGGCTTCAGTGTCCGGATCCGGGCCGGAGTCCGCTATTTGAAGACACTAGAACTTGGATATTATCGACTTAAGACAAATATTTACTTCGCGAAATAATTTTGACAGAACTGTACAACCATAAAACATAAGTATGAAGTTGTAACTGAAAATACGAATTCTTGAACTTAATAAATCACTTCTGTAATTAGACATATATTTGAACACAAAATATAAATTTCCAATTTGAAAATATCACTTCCATGTTTCGATATTTTGTCTACTTACTTCCTGGTCGTTTTTACTTCAAATATAAACAATTCAACATTGAACAATTGCATTCCTTTGTTGCAGAGTTGCCTTTCCGAGGTAATTCACTTTTTTTGCGTAAATCTCATTATTCTGTTCTTCCATCCCTTATCTACATAATCACAAAAATTTATGTCAATATTTGGAAAACTGAGCTCAGAAGAAGCCGAAATATGAACGATTTCATGTGCCTCGGTTTTCCCTCCCGTGTTATCAGATCTGCTATCATGGACACTGATTTCAGTTGCTAATGTTTAAAATCATTGTATAGCTGCTTTTTCACTCAGTCTGTATTTGTTGGTACAGAAATTTTTCAACTCTTCGGTTTCCGGGTTCTTCAGATTCTGAAGATATTGAGGATGGTGTTGAAGAAGAATGGAAAGGTTTAAAGAAACATGTGAATAAAAGTGTGTAAACAAGAATTGCAGCTAAAATCGGGAGAGAATCAGGTAAACAAAATATTTCAAGAATGATACAGACAGTCGTTCGAGGAAAGAAGTTTAAACCAGTAAAGAACTGTTGTAACAAGATAAGAGTATTTTCATTTGAGTAGTGTCTATAATGATCATGAAAATGGTGAATATTTGAATTTAAACTTTTTTTATTGCCATTAGGCATCTATGACTCAGGATGCAATAAGGTAGCGGACAGGATGCGGAAGGAGTCGGCCAGGACCTAAGTCGAAGGTATCATCGCGACTTTTACCTTGTGTGACTGAGGAGAAGCGCCCTTGTAAACCGCAGTCAAGATGGTCGGCCGCTGGTTACGAATGCGAAGCGAACGCTCTACGGTAAAAATGATGACATTCTAGAGTTTTACATCAGGGTGGCTGGAGGTTAGCGCGCTCGCTTTCTGTGCGTGTGGTTACACGTTCAATTCCCGCTGTGTCCATTGAACGGAGTGGTTTGGAACTACTTTATCAAAAACTTTAAGTCCTGTCCTTAGAAGCATACCATCTCGTTTATGAACTTGATAACAAGTAATTATTTTACTCAGATAATAGTATCAAGATGCAAGTATACAATTCTCAAATAGTATTATTAAATGACCATTAGAGACATAAGTTATTTTTGTATCGCGTTTAGTAGTCTCTATAAAGTCAAATATAGTTCTAGGACATTATACTTCATTTTGCCATCATTATTTATCTGCTTTTCCTGTACATAGCTTAGGCCCTAAGTTACTGGTGTTCTCTGCAAGAAGGCACATGCATAGAAGTTTATTTCATTACTTTTCCAGTATTTCTTTTTCATTTGAATAGCAAAATATTTATAGCGACTCGTTTGACAATTTTGAGAAAGCATTTTATTACAAGTAACAAAATTATTTGGTTGTGGAATAAAGGTGATTATACAACTTAATGTTAATAAAGTCTAGACGTCATGCAAACATGTTGCAGATGAGGATACAATAGAAGTTTGATGATTATGAGTTACTTCTATACAAGCCGGCTGTTTGAACAAAAACAATTCCTTGCCTCTCGCCTCATGTCCACTGCTGACTCAATGGATATGATGAAAGTTAAATGGTTGCATTTTAGAAATTAAAAAAAACGGAAACAAAAGTTTACCAAGAGAAACTCATTTTGAAGAATAGAATTCGAAATTGTCATCTTAAAGACTACGCATCTAAAACGTTAGTCTACGAATTCATGTAAAATTGGAATCGGTTCAACTGCCAAGCAACCTATTTATTGATTGAATTCAGACACAAGATATCTAAACAATAACTTAAATTTAGAATCATTAGAAGGTAAGACCTAATTGCCAATATTAAGTTTGTAAGACATCGCCCTTCATTATGAAATAGCAATCTAGTGTATAATTTACTACTATACCTTGATCCATATCTAAAATAGAATATAGGAAACATCAGAAGTTATGGGACCAGCAACACACATAGTCACCTTAAGATACTACCTATTCAATGGCTTTACAGACGACTATGGTGGTTGCGGACTCGTAGTTAATCGAGCAAAACAAACACCATAAGATGTTGGAAGCGCCGGTTTTTGGAGTTATTTATGCTCCAAATTTGGTAGCACGAACCTGATGTTTTACCTCCAAGCACGCCCATCATTTAAAGTATTGATAAACCTTCGGGTTTAGCCATAGAAGCTAAGAAGTTTACGGGTCTTAGCCGTAGCAGTTAAGGATCTGAAACGATCCCGACATTTATGCCCACATCAATAATGTAGCCATATAAATGAACAATATTTTTTAGTTTTAAGGTTTAGCTTGTAAGACAAGTAACCATAGGTATAGAACGATGTTGGACGAGGTTGAGTTTTAGTTTTAGGTTAAGTTCAAACGGCATAGATAAATTTATCACCTATTGTTTAATAATAATTCAAGCTAATATGAAATAGATCCAGAATTAGATATTGAAGTGGCAACATTCCACGATTTCCTAACAGAATATATACAAGATAATGCAGTAACGACAAAATCGGTTTCACAAGTGTGGTCAGTGGACCACGCGACCCAAATCTGGCACAATTATTCGATACTGTAGTGATGTCACCAGATTAGGTTGTGGTGTATAGAACTTGGACCTGGCAACTATGTAGAAAAGAAAATGTATTAATGTCGATGCGCGGCTATTTTAATGTCGTACTTTTAATTACATCCTTATGAATGTTTCATTATTTAAGTTTTGCGTATAATGTCGTAGCATCTTACATTGGAGTATATAAATGATAATTTATGGGAAGTCTACATGAGGTTTCTACAGGAGTTGAATATATGAGAAAAGTATTCAGAATTTCAGATATGTGTGATGTAAAATGTATAATGTTCTGTGAAGGAAATAATATGTGTTGCATATGCGGTACTCTGGCTGAGAACCTATTCCCTTACTGATATGCTATATGGTTGAGATTCAATAATAAGGATCTGCAATAATAAATATTATCCTAGAATCCTTCTGGAAACTGTCATATTTCATTTCTTGAGTACGGATATATTAATAAGGGGCAACTGGACGAACTTTAGTATCTCCACCGAAAAATTAATTGCTCTATTCCAATTTTTGGTTAGATTTGATTTGAAGATATCTGTTAGCAATTCCAACCAAAATAAAAACACAGAAGAATTGGCACAGTCGTCAGCGACTATGGGTGCTGCTGCGCACCAAATTGGAGTAAAATGTTATGGAATTCTATCGAGGCATTACAACAAAAATTGAGTCAAATTTCATCGTCAATTTACAGTGGATTAATGATATGTTATCGATATTTGATGAATGTTTCGACTCACAAAGTACATCAGTATTCCGAAGTAATCAATATTAAAGATATAGAATTATTAGCTTTGTTAGCTTCGAATAATGATGCGACCTCCATGTTGTTGGTGACAATACACTGTGAAAAATATCAGCAAAGTTTCTGGTAGATACAGGCAAAACTTAGAGATAAGCAAATTATCAGGCAAAACTTAGTATACAAAACCAGAAAGGTCATATTACACACTTATTAGGCTGCTTTTATAGTGGAGTTACAAGCAGTCCGGAGAAATCTTACTTTTATAGTGGAGCGGCGAGCAAAGTGTTGTATGGTTGTAGATTATCGATGTGTGCGGAGAACAGTGAAGTTGGAGATGCATATTAGATATCAGTAGGAGGAATTTTAAGTATAAAGTTCAGAGCCACAAAATAATTTGTAAATATTTTACATTTTAAGATATTCTATGACACATCAAGTAAAGAATACAATTCCCCACTTTTCGCGCATCACTTACAAGAATATGTATATGTTCCTATGGAACACATGAAAAAGGTGGATATTTATGGGTAAAGAATAGGAATAAGAATGAATATAGCACATATAGTGTAAATTTAAGTCAATAAGAAGTAACTAGACAAATGAAAACTAGAAAAATGAATTCTAAGCAACAGAATGGGCTAAAAGTGGTAAAATTCCAAAGTTTGACGAAGGAAACCAAACTGCAAATGATCATTTCCAAAAAACTGGAAGATCTGAAAATCCTGCTATTATGGGAAGAAACAAGTTTGAATCAGATTCTACCAATAACTTTTGTAAGAAGCTCTCGGGAAAGATTTTAGGTACAGTTACGAAAACTGGATATACAAGGACTCGACTATGCTCATTTAAAAGAAATAATTATGAAGTTGTTTGAAAAAATAGAGCTCAATGACTACCGAAAGTTTGAATTTAAGAATAGAATACAGGTAAAACCAGAATCTGCTATGCGCTACATCCTAGACAAAGAAATTATGGCATTCACTCTAGAAGAACCGCTTTCAGAGGAGAAAATTGCAGAAAAATTTAAATTAAGTTTATCAGTATATATTTTAGAACTATTAGGTACTAAAGAATACCATACGAAACATAAATTAATAAACGACGTTTGTTAATAGACCAGAGCGGACTTAGAATCAGATATCGCAAAGGAAAAGTGGAATGTAAAGCACAAAAGCTAGAGAATGCAAAAGTACCCCCGCACCAATCAAAGATTGTGTGTGTGTATGTGTCAGAGCGTCAACAACATCCGTTCTGAAGTTCAACGAAAAGAAACAGCAGGCGATCAAATTACACCCAAGGCAAATGACTGCTCAGTTAATCATTCTAAAGCACATTCTTCTTCACGAATATTATGTTCAGATGAAAAATGCAATGAAAAATGGAGTACAGTAAAAAAACAACGTTTCTGGTTCAGACAAAATTGAACGCATTTTAGATCACATAGGTAATTTAACCCAGTTGCTAAAGGAAAGAAACAAATTTCAAGTTTGTTATTGAAATTATTTTAGTTTCGCATTAAAAAGCACAAAAGTTAAACAAATAAAACAAAGAACATTTTTTAATAAAAAAATCATATATGGAATCCGAATAGTACAAATACGACGAATATGATAGTTTTAAATACACATGAAGCAACAATAGTCTAAAATAGGTCATATAATAAAGTAACAAAAATATAATTATAAATTGATAAGATATTAAGGAAGTTTAGAGTTATAGAATTCTGCAATAGTATAATAAATTATATCTATAATAAGTTTCTGAAAGAATAATATGTAAGAACTACCTAACATATGTTTGAATGATGACTAAAAAGCAAGATTTTTAAAGAATTAGTATATAGATAGATGAATAGATAACTGATTTTAATTGTTCCTTAAATCATAGATCATAGGTTAATGTGAGGTTGAAGTATGTTACCAGGAATACCCCGACCACATAGATTTTAAGATTTTGTAAGATGAAATTATTTTTATGGTTCAACAAGGAACATATACATAATCATAGATAAAAACGATAAATATATTTAGATCAATGACGGGTCAGGAATTGTAGAACAGTCAAGTCATGGATTAATAGATAATGGACCAAATAAATAATTATAATGTATAATCGAAGACGTATTTAAGTGTTATAGGAATAGGAAATTATGTTGAAACAGAAATAGACAAATAGTAAAAGGACTATATTTAGGCAGTGAATGAACATCAATAATAAAATGTAAGTGAACTGACAAAGACTTAAATCAATAGTAGAAATGCTAGACAAATAAAGCTGAAGTGTCAATAGTGAGTACAAGTGACAAATAGTGAATAAATGTCATAATTCAATTGCTAACTATCGCAACAGACAAAACATTTGAGTGACAAATAGTGATATATAAGTCACTTGAATAATAGTAAAGGCATGTAGTGGTTGGAAATCCACACATATATCTTCACTAGCCCATAGTACGGACTAAACTAGTTCAAGGTAAACAGACCTTGAATATAAACAGACGGTATGAAGTGTTTCATAGAATGTTAGGTTGTCCTATAACGCACATTTTTATCCATCAGTTAAAGTGACGATCAATAACGAACTTGATTGTGATATTGTACTTGAAAGGCACTTCAAAATGTGCATCCGAACAACATACCTTAACATAGTGTAACCGTATAAATAGTACAAACATTACGGAACTGTAAGTATAAACTGAACAACTATATGAGTGAATAGTGACAATAATACTAATGACTGAGTACAAGAATAGACCAATGGATACTTTATAGACAAATAGAGCATATTAATTATTGAAGTGGATACTGGAAATGAGCATAGGTTTCAGTGATTGACTATTGATCAACGTATTAGAACACTGATATCATATTAATTAACTATTTAAATCATGGATAAAAATCCTAGAAAAACACAATTTTCCCAGTTGATTAATAGTAACAAGAATAAACAGTCTGAGCAATATGCAAGTGTTATATGAATCCACAATGGTGTTGTAATAATGTTTTAAATGTGCATCGAGTATTTGAAAGGAGATAGCGGCAAGTAGAAATGGTTTGCGCACAAATGAAGTTAGTGTCAGTATACGCCAAAAGGGGTGAAAACATCGTCTTACAGGTCGACTTCAAATGAGTAAAAGACCCAACCTTAATAACCGTGCTCAAAATCGGGCTTCGTTCTTTTTCAACCCAGACGAAACAACAAAACGTAGAGACTAACTTCATTTTATTAAACAGAAAAAACTTATTCCTTAAACATGGTCTCGTCTCTGTAAACCCAACTAAATATCTCAATCCATAGTGTATTCTAAGTTCTCTCATTTCATAGATTAATCTCATTATTAATTATATCGAAGAAATTCTTTTCTCATTAAATCAAATAAATATCAAGTGATTGTTCACTATGCACTAAATTCACATTCACACACTATCGAAGCTCGTATAATATTAAATTAGTTCCCTCTACTTAAATACTAACCCATTCGTATCAAAACTAACCTATCATAAGACAACTCCTGTTATCATAAACTGCTTAATAAAGTAATTTACCGTCGATGGTAATTCTCGAACTTCATATTTAATCAAGTAAACGAAATTATTAACAATCGTATCTAACCCTTAAAACAAAACAAACTTATGACTAATCATTCCTTCAGTTAGTTAGAAAAGTATTTATTAAATAAACTCCTTGTAAATCCATGAATGTAAATAAAGAAACTAAGATCTTATTTAAAATTATTAAATCGGTTTTCATGCACATTCAATAATTCAACAGATCAGTATTCCTCATACACAGCTGGGATCTTAATTATAGAAATTACATTATTCGTATTTAACCTCTCATTAACATGCAGCAGGTTGAATCCAAAATTACGTCGAGCAATTCAAAAATTATTTCTTCCATTTCAAAGGTTTCTTAATTTTGTCAAAATTCTATAAATTAATCAATAACAAATTCCAATTTGATAGGAGAAATATAACTTTACACAAAGTTAAAAGATTTCAAATCTCTTTAATACAAATTTTGAAATATAAAATAATTAAAATTCTAATCGTGATATTTTAACATTTTAAAACTTGAATTATGTTCCAATAGTTTTTATCCTTTAAGATTAATATTTTCATATCAGGTACGGCTTAACTTTACTTCAATGCAGCCTGAATATCAAATAATTGAAACTTTCATAAGGAAACATCCTTTTCTTACATTGTTCAAGTGAAATTTCGAGAAAAAACTAGAATCAAAATCTACAGAAAATAACCTATCATATTTAGTATTCTATCTAGCATGATAAATATGTAACAATGGGAAGGAAAATAAGACGCCTTAAAAATTAGCTTAGGCTCTCATGCAGAAATTTTCGAAATGAAAATGATAAACGCACTTCATCATTAACAAGAAACAGTTGTGATGACTCATTTCCATCATTCAACCGTCGTCTTACCTTCAAGTAGAGAAGCAGAAATTCTGAAGAAATCTAACCTCCTGCTCATAAATAGGACATCTGAGAAAGTCTTCATTTATAATAATTTTGATATTTCGAATAAAATCGATTTAAATTTTTAAAAAATGTAACCGAACGAACGCTCACTCGATTTGTCCCGTTAATACTTCATCAACTAACTACTACTATATAAAAATCGTATCTAACCCTTAAAACAAAACAAACTTATGACTAATCATTCCTTCAGTTAGTTAGAAAAGTATTTATTAAATAAACTCCTTGTAAATCCATGAATGTAAATAAAGAAACTAAGATCTTATTTAAAATTATTAAATCGGTTTTCATGCACATTCAATAATTCAACAGATACTAAATTATTTATGTATAGAGATAAATAAATAATAGAAAAAAGACGAAACTTCAAAGAACTATATTGTTTCAGAAATTTGCCTAAAACAACTCGAAACAAAATAATTGCGTCTTAAAAACATTTAATGATATTAATTAGAAAATTAATCCTTTTCTTAAACTGCATTAATTAAAAAACTATAGGAAAAACCACCCTAGCATAAAAATAAATAATCTAGGCTGAAGCGTCGTTGGGGAAATCTAACCAACAAAAATCATTGTAACTAATGTACACTTCAATTGGATGTAGAACCTAAAAATTAATGCTGTAATTAAAATATTAGTCGGCAATTTATCAAATGGGTTAACTATTAATTATGGAGCAGTCATGTTAAATGGGTCTGTTACACAAATCTCCTTCTGACCAGTGTTAGTGGGATGTAACAAAGGATGGCATCTCTGATAGTTCCATCCGCACACGAAGAATTGCTTCAAGTATCTCGTGTTAGGTGAACACTGAGGACTAAGCATTCCAGTCATATGACACACTCTCACATCTTGACATAATAACAACAGTTGTATTTTTGCTGAGCCAAAGTCCAGCAAGAACGATAAATGTGTACCACACATCAACAGCTGATACACGTTACTCAATGGCGATGGAATGTTATATTTTATAACAAGTCAGAAGCATTTCTACAAAAACGACAAGAATATTTATAATGAATCAATTGATATGTTTAATCTACACTAAGAGTCATATATTGAATGTAATGGTTAGGGAATATATTTTCTCTTTTATTATCAATTGAATTACTATATACAGGTTGTTTCAAAATTGTCACCAAGTATTTGTTCTTTCCAATCCAATTTTTGTCAAAAGGCGGAAATTGAATGCCACTCGTTTGACAATTTTGAGAAAGCGTTTTATTACAAGTAACAATATTATTTGGTTGTGGAATAAAGGTGACTAAACAACTTAATGTTTACAAAGCCTAAACATGCTAGAAATGAGAATACAATTGTAGCTTGATGATTGTGAGATTCTTCTATACAAGCCGGCTGTTTGAACAAAAACAATTCCTCGCCGCTCACCTCATGTCCACTGCTGACTCAATGGATATGATGAAAGGGACGAAGAATTAAAGCGAAAAGGTTCCATTTTCAGAAGTCAAACACCCGGAAACAAAAGTTTACCAAGGAAAACTCACTTTGAGGAATAGGGGTTGAAATCGGTATCTTAAAGAGTACGCACCTAAAACGATAGTCTTAGGGATTCATGCAAAACACGAATCGGTTGAACTGTCAAGCGAACATTTCAAGTCATAATGGTAAAAAAGGAGGGACAACCAGATTGTAAGTCAGCAATCTATTTATTTATTGAATAAACAATTGCCAAGTTTCACTCTTTCAGAATAATTGAATTCAGACAAACAAGATGTCCAGATAATAATTTAAATTTAGAATCATTAGAATGGAAGGTCAATTGACAATATTAAGTTTGTAAGACGTTGCCCTTGATTATGAAATAGCAATCTTGTGTATAATTTACTACTGCCTTGATCCACTGAACCACTGTAAATATCCCAATTACTGAAGCAACGTGAAGAAACTAAACGATTGCAATTTTAATGTTACTCGATCTTTATCATTAGCTACACAGCAGGTTCTGTATAAAACCCGTGTTCAAATTTCTGATATCATATATGGCTTGTTCTTACTGAAGAAGAAAGCTCATTATATCATTAGTTGACACTTGGTACTGCGTACATTAATTTACGTTACCCAGCTCCTGCTGGGGATTCTCATAGATGCTGGAAAAACATGGACATTCAAATATATGGAGATTTCCCTGCATTTCAGCGTTTCACCAGAAAAATACTCGGAATGTACCTAGAAGGACACGATATCTTTTAAGTACTTATAAGCTATTTTGGTTGTTTATATGCGTTTGCAACAAGTAGAGCCACTGTACCTAAATCTATTTGAAAGATGTTTACCCTAATCTGAAATAAAGCCTAATAAAAAACTATATTTTTTATACAACAATCAGTTGCGGAAACAGCAGTAAATCTTCCAATTACTGAACCAACTTTAAGAAACCAAACAATTTTGATTTCAGTGTTACTCGACTCACTATATTTTTATTGGGTACACAGGAGCTTCTGTACAAACAGAATTACACATCGTCTGTTGGAAAACGTATGTTAAAATTTCTGATAGTATAGGTCTACTACTATATGGAGGAAATCATTGAGAACACTGAATTGTATCAAAGTGTGGAAACTAATGTATGCGATAACCTAAATACGTTTAATAAACTATTTAGAGATAAATCGGGGATTACAGTTATTCATATAAATATGAGATCAGCAAATCGCATTTTTGACGAATTTCTTGTAATTTTACAAAATATTGAAATAAATGTGGATGTAATTATTTTAACAGAGATTTGGAAAAGTGAAACAACTATGGAGATTAACTTAGCTGGTTATCGCTGTCATTACACGCAAAACTTTTAACTCGTGCGGATGTAGTCACGTTCTTTGTAAACGAGAATGTTAACAATGACAAGGCAGAAGAGCTAAATCTTACTCATTCAAGTGGAATGTGCTTGCGTATATCAAATGAAACGGAATGATACAACATAATAGGTGTATACCGTTCTTCAAGAGGAGACGAAAGACCTCTGCCATCATTAGATAAACAACTTTCAAACTCTATAATGTGTTCGATGTTAATTGGAGACCTTAATTTTGATATTTTAAATGAAAAATATTTTGAAAAATGTCGACATGTGTTTAAGTTATATAATCACGAGTTCATTTTACGTATCAACAAATTCACGAGAGTTACGGAGTCTACTAAGTCGTGTTTAGATCAAAAACACAAAATGTCACAAAGTACAACTTCAGCTATACTACAGACAAGCATAACATATTATGATCTAACTAGTATAAATATTCCTTTTGTAATACCTAAGAGAGAAAGAATATCATATTACCAAACTAGTATTAATTATAAGTTGTTAAATGAAGAATTAAGGAAATATGACTGGGAAAATATAGTTCATTATGCTGGTGTAAGAACTGCAACTTCTAATTTCATTCAATCAATGAAATATCATATACAACGTGCTATGAAAATAGACAATAAAAACGTAAGCAGCAAATTTTGGAAACTAGAAGCTTGGATTACAGAAGGCTTAATAAAGTGAGAGAGACAGACTAAGTAGGTTAGTCATATGAAATCAAAATAATATAGAATTGGAAGAGTACTACAAAAAGTATAGAAATAAAGTCACACAATTGATAAAACAGGTTAAAACTGATGACTATAGTAAGAAAATTCCTGAATATAGAAACAATACTAGTCAAATATGGAGAGTAATCTCTGACATGATAAATAAAAGTAACAAAAGAAGCTTAGAAATAGATCATCTTAACACAACTGAAGGTTTGGTTAAGTTTGAACAAAATCCACAGTTAATACATTCAATAATTGTTTCTTAACTGATGGCGAAACACTAGCTAACAAAGTGTCTGCAAAAAGAACAAATTTAAAACCAGTTTAACAAAATAAGGTTACAAATTCTATATACTTTGGTAAACTTGATGTTATATGGTCCATTTAGTCACTTTGGACCCCGGCCCGTCACGATGCTGCTCTTTACACACCTAGTTAAAATCCACACCCATGCCCCAGCCGGGACTCGAACCCGGGACCTTCGAGCTGTTGGCCTACCGCCGTAGAGCGCACGGCCACCCGGTAAGTTTACAAAATGCTATATTTCTCAAACCAATTACCGAGCAAGGAATCTTACATTTTATAAATGAATTAAACATAAAACAGCTCTTGGTATAGAAAACAGATCTACAAATGTATTAAAGAAAACTAAAGCGACCAGGTGCGTAAATATGAAACCGGAATTTATGTACAGAAAAGGCACAGTGATTGGATGACAATGCTAAGAACTATTTTATTCCAAGTATTGGCCATCGCTAGCGATACATTTCTGCCATCGTTCCGGCAATGTGTGGATACCAGACAAAAAAAAACTGTGCCTCTTGTGCTGCAAACCAGTCATCAAGCCATTTTCGTAAGATGTGAAGCGCTGGTCAGCAAGTGCGTGTTCCATGGATTCAAATAAGTGAAAATCGGAAGGCGCCAAGTCTGGTTAGTAAACCGCATGCGGAGGGTTTTCCCAGCCAAACGTCGCAATCGTTTCCTTGACCGGTTTTGCTGTATGCGAGGGTGCATTACCGTGAAGCACAATCACTTTTAGTTGTATTTGGTCATATTCTGGTCGTTTTTCACGCAAAGCTTGATGCAAATCGATCATTTGTTGTCGGTAACGTTGGGTATTAACGGTTTCGCCACGTTTCAGCAGTTCATAATAGATCACCCTTCTGATCCCACCAAACACAAAGCATTGTCTTCTGTCCATAGCGATTTGGACTTGCAGTCGATGTCGCCGGTTCTCCTGGAGTACCCATGATCTTTTACGCTTAGGATTCTCGAAATAGATCCACTTTTCGTCACCAGTCACAATTCGATGGAGAAATGATTTCCTTTTGTACCTGGCGAGCAGAATTTTGCAAATGTTTTTTCGGTTTTCCTGCTGCCGTTCAGTCAATGCATGTGGAACCCATTTTCCCACCTTCTGAATCTTGCCCATGGCTGTTAAACGTATGGAAACTGCTTCTAGTGTCACATTTAATTGATCCGCGAGTTGTTGTTGCGTTTGAGCGTCATCCTCATCCAACAAAGATTGCAATTCGCTGTCTACAAACTTTTTCTGTGGTCTTCCACGTTCTTCGTTTCTCACGTCAAAATCGCCACTTTTAAATTTTGTAAACCACGCATAGCACTGTGATTTATGAAGAGCATGATCACCGTAAGCTTCGACAAGCATGCGATGCGATTCTGCAGCAGTTTTCTTCAAATGGTAACAAAAAATCAATGCTGTCCGCACATCGTAGTTTGTAGGTACAAATTGCGCCATGTTCAACGCTATTAAACACTACACTATGACATGAAACTTGTCTGTTTGTGAGTTGCAAATCGTTATCAGCAGTCAAAATAAGCAAGTGGCATTAAGGACGCAGTGTTACGGTAACCACAGTGAGAGCTAACGCCGTCTATGCACAAATTCCAGTTTCATATTTACACCCCTGGTATATTCTTAAACCGTTACAATATACATTTAACTTAAGCTTAGAAATAGGTATTTTACAAAATGAATTTTAAATTGCTATTAAAAAAAACTATACATAAAAAAGGGACCAAACGTGATGTAAACAATTATAGGCCTATATCATTACTTAGTATATAATCGTGCAAAATTATTAGACAAATATATTAAGAAAAGATTGGTTGGTTTTGTAGAACAGAATCAAGTTTTTTTTTCATGTAGTCAATATCGTTTCCGAGCTGGTACACTGCATCGGATACAGTTTACAAATTAATGGAAATACTTTGTAAAAGTATGGACAAAAATGAGAAGGTTATAGCAATATTCCTCGATATTACCAAAGCATTTGATACAATCTCGCATGAAATTCTCTTGGTTAAATTTGAGAATTGTAGGGTACGAGGTATAGCATTATCTTGGTTTAATAGCTATTTATGGAAAGGAAACAGCCTGTTCAAATTTGAGACTGTATGAGTACTTTACAAATATGAAGTATGGGGTTCCTCAAGAAACTGTGCTAGGACCAGTTCTGTTCTTAATATATATATATATAAATGATTTATGCAACTTAAAGCTAAATTGACACATTCAGTCATTTGAGGATGATATTTCAATTACTGTTAGCGGAAGCACATGAACGGAAACATTCATAAAAGCTGAACTAGAGCTTCAAAAAATAAATGTGTGGCTCAATGACCATATCTTGGCATTAAACTCTGAAAAAAACAGAGGCTTTTCACCAACTTCGGTTGGACAGCCTCAAAACATGATTCTAAAAGTATATAAATGTAAAAATACAGCAAATTGTGAATGCAATTGTCCTGTTAACGAAGGAAATGTAAAATATTTAGATATAATTATTGATAAGAATTTAAAATGATCTTCACACATACAATATACTGCTAAAATTTTACGATAAGTGTCATACAAATTTGTTCAACTTCGAAATATTGTTAGTATGAAAATTTTGCGTATATCATGCTCTTATCCAAAGAATACTTCAGTATGGCATTTTAAGATGGGGTGCTGCTTATCCTTCTCACTTGAAACCATTAATAGTTCAACAAAATAACATTACACGAATATGATTGAAGAAAGGATTATGATTTTAGATTATAGAGTAGAAGTGATGTGTAAAGAATTTGCAGTGTTTCCCCTGTCAAAGTTAAATTTAAAATCTCTTCTAATGTATGTTAAAGAGCACTTAAACGAATGGAATAAAATTTCACACTCCTATGGAACTAGAAATATTACACAGGAATATTTAGGAATAGTAAGAACGACAAAATCATTAATCAAATATCAAACGTATTGCTTAGTGAATAGAATGTATAATAACCTACCTACCAATCAAAATAAAAGAAATGTGAATGATAAAAACATACAAACAATTAATCGAAAATGGGTAGAAAACCTAACTCTTGAACAAATAGAGTTAATGTTACCTATATAAATGTATTGTTCAATTACTAATGAAATAGATGTGAAGATAGAATAACAGTTGGGGTAGAGAATCTTCACTCACACCCAAGCATTTGCTTATGTGAGTCCTAAGTTATAAGAAATATCTTTCACATAAAATTAACATTTGATGTGGATAATGATGAACGGTTTCCGGTTTCCGGTTGATCTGTTGGAATTCCGAATAAAACCGTTCCGAAGAACCACTGACTCCGAGAGGTCGGAGGCCGTTCGTCATTCCCAAGAAAGGTATTAAAATAATATTGTATATAATTAACACATTCAAACTAATATTCTACAGTCTATCTAATGTGAACTTGTAAAACTGTTTTGTTTGGGTGGGGAGCAGCATCGGGACAGGATCTTCTGGAGTTCCGGAGATTTACCGATGCTAGTTCTCTAACCAAAGTGTAATTGTATTTTAGTATGTTTTTAATAAATTTTCAATTTCATATTTATTTTTGTTATTGAAGACATCACCAGTTCTACTTGGTACTGTTTACATAAATTCATGCTACCCAGCGTCTTTCAAAGATTGTGCATAGACACTGGAGAAGTATGCAGCTACAAATGCTATTGGTATCCATGGTAGATGAGATTTTCGAGGATATCGCTCCGTTTCACAATAGAAATATCATGATTGTATCTTGGTTAATGTACTTACCGTCGTTTTCCTGAATGTAAAGTTGTCATGAGTGGTTATTCTTGTTGTTTCGCTCTTGTGAAAGGTTATGATTTTTTCCCTCTAGCGGAATATATTACCACCTACCGGTTAAAAACTAGTTGTCATTTACCCAGCTCTAGTGGTCTAAAATCGCGGACTTTGGATCGGCAATGGATAGGCACAGGGGGGGGGGGGACATCACGGTCGACCATTCTTATTGATATTTCTCAGGGTGTTACCTCAGTTTCACCAGACGAATGCCAGGACGGTACCTTAAAAGGTCCCTGTATATACCTTTGCCACACTCTACCGAACCCATTACCGACCGAGAATAATTTCAGTTTCTGTTTCATTTCTTCTGTTTCGTTAGATAGAGCTTCTCGACTTTTGACATCAACTCAATCTCTCTTTTCTCTCTCTCTCTCTCTCTGTCTGTCTCTGAAACAAGTTCTGAGAAACCCTTTCGGTCTGCTTCTGGTTTTCCTGAAACAAATTAAAAGTATTGAAAATGTAAAACTTTATTGAAGTTGCAAGATGTTTAGATCATTCCATTTAATTGGTCCAGCCTGGCAGTCGACCTCTTATTTTTTTGAAAAAAAATAAAAAAAAATACGGATGTGAATGGATCTAAACTGGTATTCTTTTATTTTTATCCCCACTGATTGATTAATGGCGGTCATTTTAGTATTGCAGTGTGTTTGCAGACGTTTTGGAGTCTCGGGAAAAGCTTTCGAATCGTTTTTCAGTCTCGTTGTTTTCCGGGCTGACTTCTTACAATATCTTTTAATTTTTGGTACCTTTCATTGTTTCTACTTCACCTGGTCTTTCCTCACGTACGAGGGCCATTTAGATTAAAGTAGTAACATATCTGGGAAATAAAAACGAAATGCGTTACTCACTTGAACATGGTTACATTCTCTCGATGTAATCTCGCCTGCCTGTATCTGACATACATTGGATACTGTTGAGAGTCCCCTTTTGTGAGAGGATTTCTAGAGAGCGCCCTAAGGCACGAATAATGCTGGGAATATCACGGAAACGTTGTCCCCACCCCATCTCCGTAAGAGAGTCGTACCAACCCCACGTGCGTACTGCCGCATGGGCAGTATGACATCTGGCGTAAAGCAGAATTGGTCCAGACTGCAGGAGATGTGATCGTTTGCGTCGCAATGCTGACCGCAAATGGTGACTCAGATACAAGGCATAGTACGCAGCAGTTATGGTAACCCCTGGTGACACTTAATGTGGGAGGATAATGCCTTCGTTGTCATTATCATCATTTCCTGGCTCTTCTTTGACCCTTTTCGGTCGTGGGGACGCCGAGTGGCGCCATTCACTGGACTGGCGTTTCAGTTCTGGTTCGTAGGATCTCCCTTATGTTTCGTCACTCGCAATAATACGGTGCAGAAAATCAACACCTTCCTGTCGTTCAAGGTGTAAGCGTGCACATTCCTATCGGTGCCACTTTTGCACCTCCGCCAGGATATGCGGTACCCATCTGGCTGCAATCTTACGCATGCCGAGATCGTGTGTTAGCATGTGGTACACTGGGTAGACGAAATATTCCGTTCATTAGCCAGTCCACTCACTGCACGTCCATCATCGATCCTGTTCGAGAAATGTTTGCAGTGCTTTCACATGTTGACCCGTAGCCATTCGAATACACCCCCCACCATGTTCTGGCACCTCGCTTCGAATGCCCCAGTCCATCTCACAACCGCTCGATAAGGCAGATAAATGTCACCACACGCCTCACGTAATCTTTTGTGGATCTGACTCGCATTTCGACCTCGTGCCACCTGAAACTTGATGAAAACACGCTGTTCTGCACGGGTAAACATTGTTTAGGGTGGTATGTCACACCCACCTCACTTTTAACAACGTCCATTGACTACACACACCTAATACAGGAACACGAACACGTCGACACGATCATTACACTGCCCAGGAACACACTATGTTCGTCATTTTTCACCCAGACAAACGACAAGCAAATCACAGCAGTGTTGCCATTTCAATCTAAATGACCCTCGTACATAATAATAATAATAATAATAATAGTATTCATTAAACCGAATAGAAGAAGAATTCATTAAACCGAATAAAGGAGCTAAAAATGTACAAAATATTGACAAAACTTGAGGGAGTGAAGTAATTTGTGGTTCCAACATTAGAACAGTATTCAGAACCTCTCAAAACGTGTAAATACCTGTTCGCCATACCTTCCCATAATGGGAAAGTGTGTAAAGAATATTTTCCCTTATAAAGATGAGTGAACTGACGAGAGAAGCAGGCTGTAAGTTGATACTTTATCTGCTATATTTCAGGTTTTGTAAAATTATACTATGAATTGTGTGAACTTCAGTCACTGTACTTATAAAACAGTGAGATGGTCAAGAAAGCAGGCAACTCAGGAAAATATCCGTGGCTCTCAGCTTTTACTTTTATTTAGTAATATTGTAACTATCCATCTCTGAAATGTTCAATATTGGGACATTTAATTTTTCTCTTTGTATTTGGTGTGAACCGATAATTTAGTTTTATGAATAGCAATCTTTTGCGAGCATGTGTTCCGGAAGGGCTGTCCCGGATTTTGTTCCTTTGAATTCGATAAGTCTATGCTATCCAAATGTGATTGTCGGAAAAGAACAAATTCCGGTTTTCAGGGTGCTGTTTCGCACGGAAGGGGTTGAACGTCAATGTTAGTTTTTTGTACATTATTGCATATCAAAGTATATGGAAGGTATACAAAAAAGAAAAGAAGGATGAATTATAGTTCCTTAATTTTTATGAATTTTTTAAAAACCCAAATCGTATTGTGTGAATTTTGAACGGCCAATACCTCTGGTGGGGGAACAGATGAAAATATATATATTTTTTTATCTGATACATTTGTACAAGGAGAATGTATGATCGAAATTTCAACGTTGATATTTTTGTTTTAACGAAATTACGTATTTAAATAATGCTCGTGCGCGCTTTGGTAAATTTTATTTTAACACCAGAACGCAAAAGAAAGAGGCGAATAAAAGCGAAACAACACCGGCAAACCTACCTCCTGATATTCCTGACATGAACATAAGACCATCGAATGTGCACAATTAATGCATAGTCTCTATGCCATAGGCTGCCGAAAGTGTGAGAAAATGAACTCTAGAGTTTGTCATTTCCAATACCATTAACAGTAGAACTTGCAACGTACCCTGAAAAACTTCAAACCTGCTCTTTCTAAAAATGCATAATCCCAAATTGTACAATTCGTGCACAAGGGATTCCGAAATGAAATAGGGAATTCCCCTAAATTCTCAAGTAAATGTGGGTCCAAATAATCATGAATGGGACTACCTTCCATTAAGTAATAATCATTCGTTTGCGGCAAGTCCATATCTCAAACAGATTTAATTTGTGGAACGATTTTGTAAAAAAAAAAAAAAAAAAATATGCGTGGTTGCATAACAAGAGTAAATACCATAAATTTCAACAAACATTTGATGTACTTCTAATCAGTAAATGAGAATCATTGTCCGATTAGATGCTACTGATTACGTTTATGATCAGTACTCATGCGGAAAAGTCGCCTTATTCGTTCTTATTTCGAACAATTCTTACTCCTGAGAATGTCTGAGAATACTCTACTTTCTTTGGGAATCCGTTGCGCATCTATTGCACAATTTTGGAGTATATATTTTTCGGAAAGAGCAGGCTTAAAGTCTTTGAGGGTACCATACCCCCTCAGTTCTACCTTTAATGGTATTGGAAATATCAAACTCTAAAATTCATTTTCCTATCCCTCCTGGTTATTCCTAGCATTCATCTCTCCATTGCTCTTTGTGTAACTCATAGTTTTTGAGTCGTTTGCGCATTCGATGTTTACATTTCACAACCATACATCATCATAGGTAAGACATAGAGATTGTTATAAACTTGAGACACATTAGTAGTTTGCTTTTGAAAATGAAGTTTAATCTTCCAAACGAGCTCCACGCCATTTTACATCTATTTATTTCATCCGTCCACTTTATATTCGATGTTTTGAGCTGTCCTAGGTATAATCATCAACTATTCCTATTGTCTCTCGGGTAATCTTTGTTTCATTCTTTGCAGCATGTTGATTGTAAGACTTACATTACTTTTGTTTTACTAAAGTTCATTTTAAGGCCGATTTTCGAACTCTCATTACACAGCTCTTCCATGCTGGTTCGTAATCCTGCATTTGAAGCAAACAGGACTGGTTTTGGAGCAAATGAATCTGCTTGTCTTATCTCTTTTCCAACTTAAAATTTTTCACTCTCTTAATGTAGTCTAATCATAGTTGTGGCAGTCGATTAAATGTTTCATAGTACCCGTCTGCATCCACACACTGTTGCCATCACTCAGCTAACGATTGGATTCAATAGCGAAAGAAGTCTGGAGTGTGCGATGCGAAGAAATCCTCAACTGCAAGTTGCACCGCCCGATCATAAAGCAAGGTCTTCCTTGACAAGAAGTGATCGAGATGCCAGAAGAGGTGGTAGTCAGTGGGAGAGAGATCGGGGGAATACGTAGGGTGACCAAGAGTTTCATGCTGCAACTCATGGAGAGTCTGCAACGTTCTTTGTGCGACGTGTGGACGGGCATCGTCATGCAACATGAGGACACCTAGATATATGAAATATTATGAAATACGACACCTAGCTCGTTTTGGTTTTTATTTCTCAAAGTAACCACATTTTCCCCACTTCTTTTTTGAATGTTCATAAAATCTATTGTAATTCTCGTAACAAGAATGTTAGTATTGCATTGACTTTTACAAACGTTAAAGTACAATTGCGACTCGACAATAATTTCATCTATACAACACGAGAAGTAATGTATTTAAAAAAAATATGAGAAAATGAGTCCAAATTTCTCCCACTGCCTGCTGTCGCAAAAATAGCAACAATGACTTAAACATAAAAAACAAACGAACACAGAAATCAGCTTACAACATAAAGTTGAATACTATGAACAATTATACATGCATGCATAAAAATACGAGTGTCATTTTTCTAAACTAAAGAAAAGGCTGTCAGTAGATTCTTCAGAGAAAAACTTTGATTCATTATAAGGTCAAAACACGAAATCTGGAGAAGTAGATTTTATGTTCAAACAACTCTCTAGTTACTTCAGCAATATCACAGGGAAAAAGTGGTCTTTTTCTTCTTTACAACACAGTTTTCATGAAACTAAATGTGACATTTTATACATCCAACCCACTTTTCATCCATGTTTTCTTGGAAATACAGTCTTTCATTAATGTGCCACTCTGTGTCGTAATAAGTGATAGATTTTATGCTTGTTGAAGTATAACTACAGTGGTCATCTTCTTTGCCATTTCTGCTTGATAAATAAAGTCTTTTAGCTTTGCTTCTACGACGTTGCTTATTCGTTTCTCTTCAAATTTCTCTCGCACTGTTAGATGTGACGATATAATTGTCAAATAGCAAATATATTGCGCGGTTTTCACTTAATTGCAGTTTGTTCTCTGCTATTGTAAACTAATTCACTTTCTTCACGCTATCCAATACATCGTGTTAAATTTAGGGATTGGAAATGTAAACCCATCAGGTGGATGAAATTAGGACTCTCTTGACACTAAAATATCATTCTTCACACACCAGGGTAAAGCTTTTTCCCGCCAAACATATCAATGTATATTATACCCCAGTTTCCATCATAGTTACTCTACTATAAAGCTTACAGTTGCTGAAGCTCTTAGACAACGTGGGAACCACTGCAAAACTCCAACAAGGAGAAAAGCTACAAAAGGCCACGAGACATATCACACCCTTTAAATTTCAGACATTACTGTTCGCGCGTTACTTCGGACTTGACAATCGACTCCGAAAATTTCGAACTCATACGAACTGAGAAACGTGTGTGGGTGAATTAGGCTGCTAGGCGAAATTTGGTTACTTTCCTCTATTGTGTGATGAACTTTAACTGTGGTCAATGATTTTGTCATGTAACTTTTCGGAAGTATTAGCTGTAACACCAGCAATGAAAGCTTTGTCTACACAACATATTTTTGTTTCGATATCTAAAGCACGCAGCCTTACCAGTCTCATTGTATGTTCGTGAAAAGAAAGCTATAATTGTTAGAGGGGGACAATTTCAGCCCCCCTGGGATAGTGAATTCTAGTTAGCAGTCAGGGATAAATGGGGGATTATTCCCCCCATCCCTGACCGTAATTCGCACCCTGGTTATACATAAAAACAAAATATTTTCAAAATTGCTTTCTATTAAAACTATTTAAAACATTATTATTATTATTAAAATACGAATGCTTGAAATTAATTGAACGATATCTTTAAAGTTGAAAAAAACACTACATCGCAAATACGGTTTCTTACTCCCACTGCAGTGTTGCAGTTTATCAAAGCAGACAGTTGGTCCTGTTATGAATCAGGTGGTATCAAATGTGCCTGAAATACGAATCTTAGCTTACATGGAACGAACGGCGCAATATCTACACAGTTCACGTCATATAAGACATCGACGAGAGTGCATTATATAAAGGTAAAGAAGAACAGTGAATTTTCAGTGGCATATATACATAAAATATTGATTTAACGTGCAAACAGAATATGGGTAATAAAGTAAAACTGCAAAGAAATGGTGGAAAGATTTCAAGGATATTACAAGAGAAATAACTGCAAACAAAAAATAAAAAGCACAAATTTTACATAATTATTATAATCAGTGTGGTAGCGATAGGTCATGTCATTGTTTTCTTGATTCGGGTAGTCAACCTCATTATTATTAATGTTGTACTGAAAACTGTCTTTCAACTCACATTAAGCCTTCTCCATTCAGCACTTTCCTTTTTTGCCTCAGCCTTCCTTAATATTGTCTAGGTGTTGGATTCGTCTTGTTCCTCGTTTTTCCTTATCATACTTTTATTTATATCCTTTAATGTTCAATCCCTATGCAGCTAATGCTCTAATCAGTCTCTCTCTCTTTATCGCCTCCAGTATTGTTACTCTCTTGAGCACTTCCGCATTCAGCATCTTCTGACTTGATCCATTCTGATTCATGTCTATGTCTCGTTGTTGATTATGTTATTTTTTTCGCATTTCATATTCTCATTGGTAATAATATTTGACAGATACTTGAAACCGGATGGGTGTTCTACCTTTTCGCTTCCATTGTTGTTGATATTTGCTATGGATCCATTTGTTCCTATTACAATTCTTTGCGTTTATTTTCAATCCATGTTCTTCACAGCCTCTCTGCAGCTGCTTTAACATATTAAAAATTGAAAATAAAAATTGCAATAAATTCTTTGTGTGTCTAACATCATTGCTATAAATCAAATGCAAAATAAGATTGAGTATTGTTGATGTCACAACTGTTCCACTGACACATGAATGTTCTACAACAATAAACAGCTGTTACTAAGAAATATATTTAGGTTTTCAACTTTCGGTACGGTTCTGCTTGTGACGAAACATCCTGAATTGTCAGGATAGTTCTTTCCCTGGTCTCTCTGATGATTTGCCATTAAGGACAGATCACCATGAGAGACCAGGGGTATTCCGCTGACAATTCAATATATGTCCTATATGCTTCTAAAGAGGGTTGGTAGAGAAGTGATACCGACATTGAAACTCCAGTCGGTATCGTCTTTGACATTTAAAACTTCTGCACTTAACTAGCTCTGTGACATTGCATCGAGGGCAACGGCGGGAAGGGAGTCATCGCCTTTGGAACAAAACCTGCCGGAAGAAATCTCAAAGCAATTAGATTTCTTATCTCGATGTAATGAGACCTTAGGCGATGAGGGCCTATTGTACATCAATACATTACGGTCCGTTCTAGAAAAGATTGAAGTTGTGTCTTTCGTGATACTGTATTGAATGGACTGTGGTACAAAGCATCTTACTTGGCCCGGCAAAACTCTAGTAAGATGCATCTGAAATTAAGAATTGCAGAAGTGTCAGTCCCCTTAGCAAGCAAGTTTCTCGAATCGTATTTCATGCGTAACCACACAATGATTTATCCATTAAAAACTAGAGCATATTCCATAACTCAAATCCAGGAGGAAATCCATTTCCTATTACAGAGATTGACTAACTATATTATATATCATGGTAAGTACAAATACAGCGATTATTATCACCAAGCTCCGAATTTTTGTAGGTTCCAAAAAAACTCAAATTAGGTTTTATTGTTTGTTCTAGGATTTTAAAGTCATATTTTAGGATTTTTAAAAGGTTTTTAGCGTATTACAGCGTAGCATTTTGTTTAAAGTTCTGTAGTAGTTAGTTCGATATCATTGCCGTATCGAGATACAAAAATACAATCCGCAGGCGTCGAGTGGTGTAAAAGCTTTAGACAAATAAAAAAAAGTCACTTTAAAGTTTCTACACAGTAGCGAAAATGCTTTCTTGGAGTGTTCGAATAAACCTTCATAACATTGAGGAAAAGCAGTGTGAGAATTAAACTTTTTAGCCAGAGGATATATATAACTCACAGCCATATTCAATCCACTACTGGATGAGGCCTCTCTCGAAGGGACGAGTTGGTCTACTGTTCGCACGCTGACCATACGTGTTGGGAGAGGAGAGCCGAAGGTGATCTCTCAACTGTGATCGCCACTGTCTTTTATTCACAGCAGCTCCCCAATTGCATCTCCATGCTGGGTGGGCAGTGGGCACCGTTCTAGACCCTCTCGCTTTGGAAAAAAAATCTCTTGGCAGAGTCGGGAATCGAACCCGGAACCATATGATCAAGCAGTCAGCGACGGTAACCACTAGACCAGTGGAAAAAGAGTCCCATTTTCCAATAGGAGGTTACCAAATCAAATCAATGATACTAAATCTTTTACATTAAGCTATTTCATAAACATCACAATAGAAATGACTTCCAAATAGGCCTCTTAACTGTCAGAAAAAGTTCATATACCCTTGTATTAAAATAGTTTCAACTTCTGCCAAATAAAAATGTTCCGAATTTCTAACTATTCTTGATCGAAACATCTTCTAGGGGGGGATAAATTTATCCCTGGCAGGGACGAAAAATAAATTTCTCAGGGATGGAAACGTATTTGCCAGGGGAGAAATCCCGGGCATCCCCCCCGTTAATTCGCACACTGCCAAGTTGAGACTGTATGCAGGAGAGAAAACATAGATAGCGAACTCATTCGGTTGACGGATCTGTGCTTGCAATCCAGTATAACACCCGGTTATATTTGAAATATTATCATAAGACTACGGCAGATTAATAATGGAATTTTGTTTCCATTCAAGAAACATACAACAGAAGTATTTGCTAGATTTTGCGTTCCGTAAAAATGGATAGAGACGAACTGTTAACATTCTTTCCAGCTCAAGTTTATCAGTTTTGGATACTATTGGTTAACGAAAAAAAATATGCACTTAACAATACGGCCTAAATAGTTTGCTATCAACCAGTTACTTATTAGACGCTAGTCGTTAGCACCAGATGGCATTCGCATGAGAAAAATGAACCTTACAATACGTCGCAAACGGTGCAACACATACGTTGCATGATCTAGTCTACTTCTGTTATCATTTCACAATGGTGATTGCTTGTAAGAAACTGACGTACATATAATTTTTCAAGTTGAATGAAATATGATCAGATTAATAAATTTGAAAATACAATAACTGCAAGAAGCATTTAGATTTGCAAAATGAGGAGTTAAGAGTTGCTGAGTCCTTTCATGAAATAGGTCCCTACAAGAGCAGTTGAGTAGGAATTTAGAGGATTTGATGGAAACTTGTCATTTTTCGTGGGAATCCGCTTCACCTCAAATGTGATTTAGAAGTAATTCTTGAAGGTATTAAGAAGTGTAGGAAGGACTACAGAATTCCTGTTTGTAACATTCAAATTGTCTAAACAATCTAGAAAAAAATATTCCCCATCCACTGTTGGAAGATTTCTCCCAAAACTGCTGGAGGAGAAATTTTCTATTTGTATATCATCATCATCATATTCGGCTATTCCTAACCACTGCTTTGATGAAGGCCTCCCCTTTTCTTTCCACATATCTCGGTCTGCTGCTATCCTCATCCATGTAGCTCCTGATAAACGTTTCATTTCATCTACCATCTTGCATTTGGACGTCGTCTCGGTCGTTTCTTTTCTCTGGGAATCCAATGTACTGTATTTGTCGTCCATCTTTCGTCTGTTTGTCTAGCTATGCGAACGGACCATCTCCACTTCATCTTCGTAGTCTTGAATACATCCTCTACCTTTGTTTGTGCGCGAATCCACTAATTTGTCTTCCTTCTCTCCTCGTTATTCCTAGCATGCATCTCTCCATTGCTCTTTGTATTACTCTTAATCTTTGAGTCGTTTGCGCATTTACTGTCCGAGTTTCACACTCGTACATCATTACAGGTAAGACACATTGGTAGTTTGCTATTGAAAATAAAGTGTAGTCTTCCAAACGAACTCCACGCCATTTTACATCTTCTATTTATTTCATCAGTCAACTTAGCATTCGATGTTTTAAGCTGGCCTAGGTAAACATACTCATCAACTATGCCTATTGTCTCTCCGTTAATCTTCACTTCCTTCTTTGCAGCATGTTGGTTGTACATTACTTTTGTTCTACTTAAGTTCATTTTAAGGCCTATTTTCGAACTCTCGTTAGTCAGTTCTTCCATTTTGGTTTGTAGTTCTGCACTTGAAGCAAACAGGACTATATCAGTGGCGTCTCGTGGGCTTGAAAGTCGGTAGTTCACAACCAGTGATTCCGCCAGACCCCCTTTTCGGGGGTGTCACCCCCAAATTATCGAGCGAATCCCAAATATTAATTTTTACGATAAAAAATAATAGAAAGCGTGCAAAATTCCAGTTAAACCATCCCAATTTTTATTTAAAACCCCAAAACTGAAAGTCCTGGCAGAATCTCTGCTCCAAAGAGCAACGAAGAAAGTACGAGAACAAGAAACACATCGTTTGATAGCCTGAAACCATTTTTCAATGTGTTAAGTAGAAAATAGAACTATAGATCTCCATAACTCATTTACACTATATACAGAGTTAAGAAAAAAAAAGAACTCCACACAAAAAATAGTAGTTGGACTGGTAAGGAATTATCTCGCTTTTTGAGGTATGCAGGTTCGAAAGCTCGACAGTGCAGCGACGAATGTATCTCAGAGCAGTTTTCCACGAGAGTATACAATTGAACATTGTCTTTCACAGTAAATACATACACAAAATAATAATAATAAGAGGAAGAAATTAAATATATCCTTCTTACCTTTATTTGTATACAGTATGAAGTCCATTCTTCTGTTTTTCTGGACAGCAAACTTATCTATAACTCTTTGGTTGAAGTCCTGCATTTTCCTTAGCAACTGCTTTTCAATGGATAGCATTGCCAGGGCGCTGAGACGATCTTGTGTCATCGTATTTCTTAGAAAAGTCTTAATATGCTTTAATGTTGAAAAAACATCTTTCTGCATCTGAAATGGACATCGGAATTGTTACCATGATTTTGAGGAGTTTCGTAGAACCTGTTTGAGTCCACTGGGAAAACAACAGGCAGGGAAAACAAAACAATGCCATTTTTACGTCACATCCTGTAACCCACTTGTGCTTCTTGTACCAATCACTATTAAAAGTGCGAAGATATGTATGAGCTTTACTTTTCACTTCCTGATTCAGAGTTAGGTTCGGCTGATGAGGACCCAAAGTTTTAATTTCGAGTATTTCAGATTCTGTCAACTTATTAAAATACACCGATTGCAATCTATGAACCGAATTCATATTGATGGCAGTAACGCACTACGCACCACAATTTTATGTAAATAGAGATCCAACATTATGTTATTTAAGCGTTTAATATATTCGTCCATAAGCGATTTATTGTGTATATTGCAATTTTGGTATGTAATGAACGTTTATCCTTGCTTCTGCCAGAAGATTTGATTACATTTTAAACACGAGAACGGGTGGAAAAGTCAAGGAGAGTTAGCAACAGTGCTCAGCCCTGTTCTTCTGCTATCTTCGTTCACTCTAGGATTGTGCACGCCGAGGTCCCATATACACAATGTTATAAGTTAGGCCTAACGCCAGTTAAGCGCATATGGGGCAACGCGTTCACAAACGAAATGTGAACTGGAAACAAATTGGAGAGTAATAACAACTTAATAAACGAACTGTATACCTATGCCTCAGTGTAACAATTTAAAATGTGGTGTGTTTTTAAATCTTTCGATAAGAAACACAATCTGAAACGTAAATAATAATAATTTTAAAATAGTTGGCAGTTCACGTGCTCCTGTGAACGTGAATACGCGACGTCACTGGACTATATCATCAGCGAACCGTAAATGATGAAGATATTCGCCATTAATTTTAATTCCAACTTCATCCCAGTTTAAATTTCGGAACACTCTCTCCAGGACCGCACAAAACAGTTTTGGAGAAATTGAATCTCTTTGCCTTACCCCTTTTCAAATTTTAAATTGTTCACTTTCTTGATGTAGTCTAATGACAGATGTAGCAGTCGAGTAAATATTTCGCAGTAACTTGATGTATTCACTTTCGATGCCTTGATGTTCAAGTCATCTAAGTACTGCTGACAAGGAGACCGAATCGAAAGCTTTTTCAAAATCTATGAATGCCAAACATAGGAGTAGTTCAAATGCATTAGTCCTTTCCATAACTTCATTCAATGCTTGTATGTGGTCCATAGTGTTAAATCCACAACGAAATTCGGTTTGTTTCCTTCCCTGGTTAAAATCCGAGTCTCGTTCAATACGATTCAAAATAACTTTGATGAACATTTTGTATAGAACTGACAGTAAACTAATTGGTCTGTAGTTTTCGACGCGTTCTTTGTCCCCTTTCTTGTACAACAGAATGATAACAGCATTATTCCAACTTGACGGTATTTCTCTCTTCCTCAGGCACATCGAGAATAATTTATCAAGTTCCTCTTTCATCTTTTCACCTCCCCATTCAAACATCTTGTCCTGGCAATTTTCCGTTCTTCATCCCTCGAAGCTATTTGTATAAACTATAGCCGCCATGAAAATGTACCTCTTTAGTAGGAGGCTTGCCAGACTCTTAGACTTACCAGGCGTCCCAGATTTGAAGAGAGGTTTCGATGTCCCGGTCGATTTCGTGTTTTGTACCGGTGAGACGAAAAGTATTGGAATGTATCGCACTGTATTTTCAGAGCTAATCTGCCTGTTGACAGACGCTGTGTGACGTGTCCTGGTTTGGAGCTTGAGAAATCTGGCAAGTCTATCTATAGGCAGCTATCTACTTTCTTATTCATAAATATGTCCTTTTTGGGGCATATGCTACTCGTACAACGTAAACGTCCAATTATAACATTGTTCACTGTTCAGTATTCTTATTGTGAAATCGGGGTCAAATTTTGCAATTCGTTCCCAGATCGGAGACATCTTCTTTACGCTGACATTTCTAGTTATCGATAGCGATTTGTGCTTTAAGCACTTTCCTCCACTCTGCTAGGAAAAGTCACGTAAAGACGGTAAAGTAAACATTTGATTTCATGTCAATTTCCTGAATCGTTCATGAGGTAAGTAAAAAAAAACCTCAAATTTCTAGAAAATTTAAAGAAACAAAAAAAATCTTTCACTATTATTCAGATACGGATTATAACTATTATACAATTAAAACTAATCTCGACAGCTTTGTCTTTCAACCTCTTCGGATACCGTTTAGGAAATAATTTGTTTAACTGCACTTTGCAATCGAAACTAGTTTCCTTTCTATAATAGTGTTAAATTGTAATAATGTTACCGTGGATAATAGTCAGTATGTGAATATCTTAATGCATGTCGACTCCACAAGCTAGAGAATAAAAGTGACGTTGAGGAATGCAAAAAGTTCGATGTAAACGATGTATATATAACCCAAAATGTGTATGACATAAAAGTGTCATATGTTGTACATAGATACATTAAGGTCCAAGGTTTTTGTGTACAAAATACGACAGTTCTATCTCACATATATTTCGAGTTATATTATTATAGAAGATTACTTCCAATGTTTCTTTTTTAAATCGTCAGTGGGCGCATTCAACGGACTAAGGTGATACTAAGCGCTGAGAGAGCATTTTAATAGTATTGGTTGCTACCTATAGGCAATTCAATGAGATTCAAGTTCTCTCTCAGCCCTTAGTGCTACCTTAGTCCGTTGAATGCGCCCAATGTCACTTGGATTCTGGACTCCTAATATAATAGTGGCTATTTTCTAAGATATTCTTAATTAGAATATTGTTGAAAAAGAGAAGATTCTTTAATTTTTATTACTTTAAACTTCGATTCTGTCGGTTGCCTGATTTTGTCCAGAAAATCTGCCGAAAAGTTTTAACAGTGCATACTTATACAACAGTTCTTTCTTAAAGAAATCCTTCCTTTTGATTGACGGGTTTCGAAGCCAAGAACTTTAGTCTGATCACACCTTGTAATCTAGTTGACGTTGAAGGAAGTCTTAAAATAAGCAAATGCCTTTTTAGTTATTATTTTTGCGCTTTCAATGAAACTGAATAGGAAGTAACAATGAATGTACTTGGTGCTTTGCGATTCATGGTACGAATATGCTTATTTTTATATTTTTTTGTTAAAATAAACAATCAATTATGGTGAGACAATGAATAAGACCAAACGAAAGAAATTACAGTCACTCCCTCAACACACATACAACAAGGGGAAGCCATTCTTACAGTTTAAAAACTATTACCCTACATTGCCGGAAACAACATTTAATTCCAATGATATCACCGATCAGGTGCAAAATAAGCTTCAACGAAATAAGTAGTGAACCTAAATCCAAATTCTTTTCTTTATTTAATCAGAAAAAATAAACAAAATGTTCTGTCATAGAAGTAGGTATTCGTCACCTCATTTAGTTAAAATCTGCAAGAAAAGAATAAGAGTGAATTAGTTTGTAACACGCACAACATGGAACGTTTTATTGTTCGTTGAGTCAGTTTGAATTTTTTTTTTTCCAGCCGGATCTTCATGTATTTTCCATTTCTACTGAAAACCAAACATGGTGAATCAACCGCATACAAAAGAATTTTCATTGACGAACATGTCACATGTTGACACTTTGAGGGCGACAACGTGACCATCTGAAACTGCCTAATGACGCAAATACGAGGTTTCATTACAAGTCCTAGAATACACTCAGACGCATTCTACCCTTTTCCGTGGTGAAGGAAAGAACCTCTATCTTGTTTGGAAGACCTTAAGGAAAATTTGGTTAACGTGTGATAGATAAGATTTACTTTGAAAAGTTATATTTCTGTCCATAGTGATATCAATTTATAAGAACGATTCATATATTGTTAAATTGTAGTCGTGTCAGTGTGCGCATGCGCGAATCACATGGTTAGAGAAGGTACGTGCGGACTTCTGAACAAAACGGTAGTGTGTCTCGATCTGTGTGTGTTAGACGTTTACGAAGACACGTTTCTGGAACAATGGGTGACAGGTAAATATATTTATCATTGCATAAATGTGTGTTGTAACTTTGCAACTAATCGTCAGCTTTTAGTAGAAATTAAGCGATGTTTTATAGTAGTTTAGACTTTATTATTGTTGCGTTAATCAGTAGGTGAGTGAACGTGCAACTATATTGCTAATCTGGACCATTTGTTCTCAAACGGATAGAACTACCTTTACATCTTTAAACACCATTCACATTCATCATAAGTTGATAGACATTGTAGCGTTCTGTTTAAAGTTGTTGTAACTTAATTAACTAATTAACGGACTCCACATAAAGTTAATGTGATGTTTATTTCAGAAAGTATTTCTTTTCATCCGACTTTTCAGTAGGTCTACATCATCGACATGTCATTAGTATAGACTTCTGGGAGCAAAATGTGAGTTACTAGTGTCGTGTTTTGTTTTCGTGATGTGACGGTTCTGAAGAACGCTTGCTAAAATTTTGAGTTCAAGGCGTTGTCTAGAAGTCTTATCAGTTTAGAAGTCTTATTCGTGTAATAATTTTAAAAGTAATGTCTGTAAAGTGCCGCGTCGCGCCTTGTGTCGCGCCATTTTTGTTCATGTTTGTTTCGTGGTGCTATCATGGCGTCGTTATTTTCGTGCATGTTCGTATTTTGGCAGAGAGTTATTTTCTGTGAAAGGAGAAAAAAATAGTGATTCAATAAATACAAGATTGAATTTGTATAAAACTGACTAAATTTGAAAATTTTGCTTAGGAAGTAGTGTTCCGATTAAAGAGTAAATAAGGCCACTGCAAAATAATTATTTTTTAATTTTTCGCATTTTATAGAACAAGTAAAATAACAATGCAGGAAGTTTAAATTAATATGAAAACTGGAATTGTTAACGAGTAACACGTTTTCCGGGGAATCATTTCCGACATTAAACCGTGCGCTATCCATATCCATTACTCGCGGTGTGAATATGACGGTGTTGGGAAAAGACAATGGTGATTGGATTCTCTTTCCTGATGGTAAGTAGAAACTTGTTTGTAGCTTTAGTGTCTGTGTATTTTGACTAAGTTGCTTATCCTAGCAAGTAATATTTCATTCGCATATTTTTTGTTTAATTTTGCAAAATTTATAGATTTCTATAATTTAAAGAATTGAATGTAATTTTCGTAATAATCTTGCTGGATACAGTTGTGGTTTCCAAGTAACTTGTAGTTGAATGTAAAGCTTCGATACTTCAGCTGTTTGCCGGTGTTAAAAGAACACACTTCAAAGGGGTATCAGGAAAGGTAAAGTGCGACGTGGAACGTTTGTGAATATGCCTTTATAACTATAGGTTTTAAGAAATTGCATCTTTCTTTTTCAGAGTGTAAATTAGTTAAACTGAAGCTTTTTTCAATTGAAACTAGAGTGTTGTACAATGTTACTGCAGGGAACCAGTAGTTGTTACAATTAGTTTTTACTTCATTTAACATTGTCATGATTCAATTTGTTTACTGTTGGTCGTGAGAATTAGTACGAGCCATTCCATCCAACCATTTTTACGGAATTGTTTGATGTTGTGAATATTACAAGCATATTTTGTACTTAGATGCGATATCACGTGGAAAATTTATCTTGTTTCTTTTCCTGATTGTAAGTAAATCTTATCAATTTTCAAGGGAGAACTTATGTTTTCTAACTGCAAGATTTTTTTACATCTGGTTGGGTTAGTTTATTTAAATTTAGTTTAATTATGTTATGTTATGTTTAGTTTAGTTATGTTTAGAATTATGTTTAGTTTATGACTTAATAACTTCTAATTAGTACTTTAAGTTAACCAGAAATAACCCGTTAACTCTAGACTGTAATAGATCCGAGAACCTAACAAAAAATTGTGCCTCTCCACATTGATAGATTCATAATTTCTCGATATACTTTCCCTAGAATATTTACTTGTTGGCAACAATGATTTAAGCGTAAAATGTTTCGTTTGTCCTAAACTGTAAAACACCCGAGATTCTAGAAAACATTTGTGCTTGTTTTCAGATAGAGAGACTCATAATATATCGATGTACTTTCGTTAGAACATTTAATTGGATGCGAGAGTAGTTTAGGTGGAAATTACTATCATAGTTTACCCTAAACTGTAATAGATCCTAAAATCTAGTAAAAATATTTCCTATGTTAGATCGAGAGATTCATAACATTAGAATGTACTTTTCGTACAAGATTTAATTGGGGACGAGAGTAATTTAAGCGGAAAATAACCCGTATACTCTAAACTATAATAGATCCGAGAACCTAACAAAAATGTGTGCTTCTCTTCACATTGAGAGATTCATAACATTTTTCATGTACTTTTCCTAAATGATTTATTTGAAGGCGAGAATGATTTAAACGTAAAATATCTCGTTTACGCTAAACTGTAATAGACCCGAGAACCTAGTAAAAATTTGTGCTTTTTAAATTAAGACATTCATAATACTTTGATATATTTTTCTTAGAACATTTAATTAGAAGTGGGAGTAGTTCAAACGAAAATTACTAGTTTACTCTAAACTGTAGTAGATTCGAGAATCTATTAAAAATTTATTATTTTAGATCGAGAGATTCTTAAAATTAGAATGAATTCTTCGTTCAAGATTTAATTGGTGACGGGGTTGATTTAAGCTAAAAATAACACGTATAATCTAAACTGTAATAGATCCGGGAATCTAGCAAAAATGGGATTTTCTTCACATTGAGATTCATAACATTCTTATGTACTTTTCCTA
>JAGDQP010001380.1:29344-59213 GCA_022664845.1 Lepisma saccharinum | reverse complement strand
CTATCGTCGGACTTCACCTGGCTGATATCCCGAGAACATCTGTATAAGAAAAATGTAATTTTGAATTTTGATGGAGAGGTATTAACAAAATGTTTTAATGCTTTACAAATAGGACGCAAGTTTTGTTTCTACTTTCATCCAAGTTTAAATGTACTTTAATAAAGCTTTGATCTGTAATTCTAAAAATATTAAAGAAATTCTGTTTCATGAAACAGTGGATTTGCTTTGAAAATATAAAGATGTCGGTCCCGGAAGATGAAAACCGACACTGACAATACCGTGACAGACAGCCCCCCGTAAATGTGAAATAAACTAATAGGACTTTATTCTTGTTGGGAGTGCTTAGAGCATCTACGACCCGAGTATCTTACGTGAGCCAACGGTGGCGTCCTGTTTTGTAGTGAATTTAAGCTAAATCGATCCAGAGCTCAAGAGCGCGGCGCCCAGGACCGGAATCCTAGTACGCGAGCACGCCTTCGCTGAGACGGCCGTTGAGAAATTCATTGCGCTTCACTACAAAAGACAGGTGAGAAGGTTTATCCACTCTTGTCTGGCTGTGACTATACATAGAGGCACACGAGAATACTCATGTCTTTATCTGCAACCAGATCAATTCCTCGTAACCGAAGAGAGCAATCCAAAGAGATTATATTCTGTGTATATAATATACATAGTATGTGTGTATGTAAGTATCTGACCACCACAAAGAAAAACATCCAGTCGATGTGTTGTTGGTTTGGCAAGTATTAACATGAGACGGACGTTCACATCCGTCTTGTTGCTTAGCATTAGTATGATGCGAATGAGATGACACAATGTAAGGTGAGATGAGATTGCACTATTATGCAATAATCGGAAGGGGGGAGAAGGGACCCTACGTGCATTTTTCCTGATATTTCGGAACCATTTTGTTTCTTATTACTTCTGGTTTAAATAATATCGTAATGTTCCCTTTAGTTTTGATTTGGTAGAGTCAAAGATACACGGGATTGGTTTTCTTAGCCCTCAACCCTTTATTTACATACAAGAACAAAGTTAATAAGATTACCGTCCCGAAGAATACAATTTACAGTTATCTGAGTATAAATGATTAAAGATGTCTTATTAAAGAGTGATCAGTTTATGGAGAATAGGATGACACCAGTTCCTTAGCAAGCTGCGTGTCGGGAAGATGTACCAGTTCCTTGGCGAACTACGTACGGAGAATATTAAGGTAAGAGTACACACCAGTTCCTTGGCGAACTACGTGTCAGGTGGTTGTACCAGTTCCTTGGCGAACTACGTACAGGTTAAGTTATGGTCTATGTGTGAGAGTGCACACCAGTTCCTTGGCGAACTACCTGTGCGGGATAGTACCAGTTCCTTAGCGAACTACGTACCAGGGATGTTCCAGTTTCTTAGCAAACTGCGAACGGTTGAAGGAGCGGGGCTGACCACCCGGGGGAAACGAATGATGGCTCTTGCTCTGTGCAGGTCCTTTTTAAAGGTGGTTCCTCTTGTTTCTCCTACTTGATTCCAGCTCCCTCTGTCTTCCGTTATTTTCTCCATCTGGTGTTAGTTTGAGGAGTTGACCGTCGCCTGCTCCAATGTGTATATATTATTTGTTTACTTACATAACCACATGTTTGTTCTATAAACATGTATGTTATTGTTTATACAATGTCCATGTGTTCGCTATACACGCTGGTCATTACGATATTTATAGTAATGTCCTTGCCAACAAATTGACTTTACACAAAAATTGTGGTCATTTTTGGTAAAAAAAAAAAAAAAAATTGTCAACGGACTTTCATTTTTGCTATATTTTTTCTTAAAACTCTTGAGTTGAGAGAAAAATGGTTAACTTTGATAATTTTCGGGATACGAAATTTTGTGTAATCCTGTCAAGTATCATATCAAATGAAAGTTTATTACAAGCGCTTTGAAATGAGATCTCTCTCCAAGCTCTCTAGCACCAACCATGGCTGAGTAATTTTGTAAACTAAAACCGCGGAACATTTGAAATTTTGAACTTTCATAGAACAAAAACCTGAAAAAAATCTGAAATAATAATAATATTCTCAAGGGGCACTAGCAATAAACCAAAAATCATAGAAATCTGAGAGGGGATGTAAATTTTGTTTAAAAGTGTGTTGATTTCACATGGAATTACCCTGATTCTCACTTGAGGATTAAGACAGTAAACACGGCGGAACTTGTAATCACCTACAACGTCATACTGACAGGCTCTGACGCTACCTACTGTAAATACAACAACGAAACCAAAATTTCCCAAGTCCCAACTCGGCTTCGTGGCCGAATGGTCAAGACGTTCGCTTCTTGAGTGAAAGGTCACGAGTTCAAACCTGCCTCATATTAACGCTTTTTTTTTCTTTCAAGATATATTTTTATATGCTCATATTTATTATTAATAATTGCTCTTTTGCATTTTTCGTACATTATCTTAAATTAGTGACCATGGGAAAGTAGAGGTTAGGCAAGGTTAGGTGCGGTCATGTATCTTTACATTTTCCCCTCTCAAATTCCTAGCGCGAGACGCTCTTCGACTTCCGCCGTGTTTACTGTTATACGAGTAATCGCCATGTCTAATTCTCTAATGCTTTTGAGCGAAAAAGAAGAAGAGAGAAACGAAAAATGAAAAAAATGTTTAGTTGTGGCACTTTTCTTGCCAACGTGCGTTATGATATTTAATGAACTGCTAAGCTATTTACATTTATTATTATTATTATTATTAATTTTATTATTTACAGAATCCGGAATGCATCTGAAAGCTGGGACGGAAATGACAGCGAAGGTAGTTCCAGCGAAACTAGCGATAGCTCAAGTGACGAAGAAGAAACAGATAATATTTTCTTTGAACCAGAACTTCCTACCCGCAACTGGTAAGAGGGAGAGACACAAAAGTAGATTAGAATGTATTATAGACGTAATATCTTTGCTTTTAAATTCCTGTACGTATACCAATATCCAAGAATGCAAACTTTTTAGAGACTGCCTTTCTTTTCAGAAGGACACCTCAAGGTCAGAGTTGTGACCAAACGCTTATGAGAAAGCTTAGGGCTCCTTTCCTTGGAAGCTTGCATTGCTTCATTTGCTTGCGATTTGGGTGAATAGCCAATTGAAACTCGTGGTGTTCCGTGGTATAACACGTGTTTCAATTGGCTACTCACCCAAATCGCAAGCAAAGTAAGCAACGCAAGCGTGCTTGAAAATCAACCCTTGAAGTAAAGAAGGTCTGTGGTCATAAAATTACGATTCGCAATAGATCAAATACAATAATTCCTTATATGTATAAAGTATGAAACACAGGCATGGATACAGTGTGTAGTATTTACCTTGACAACAGCTGAAAATAATCTTTTTATCATCAATTTTCAAAACTAATACTATTGTGTTCGATCGTCTTCAGTTAACTTTGAACCCAGTGTTTCTTCCAGTAAAGTGTTCTGGGGTATTTTAGGTCTCTAGAGGGGGTTAAAAAGAAGACATGGCGTAATTCTAGTAGAACACTGAACGAACCATCGTTTTTACAAAAACACTTGTTTATAATAGGCGTAATTGACCCAGTCAAAGGTATAATACCCTTCCCCCGCTCACCTCTCTGAAAGAAACGCTAGTTGGATTCTCAGGGATGCACAAAACAAGGCTTTACGATTGAAAGTTGCGATATATGTTGAGATTCTGAGACGACAGAAAGAAAATATTGGAATGTTAATTGATTTCAATAATTAGGCTACTTGCTTATGATTCTTTTATTATTAATGGTCTTAGATTACATATAAAAAATACATTTTGGAAGATTTAAGGTATAAAGGCCTGTTGTATCGAAATACAATTGTTGGAATTTAGAAAATACATTAGTCGTATTCTAAGAACGATATTTACAAAGTGGATCGTTCAATTAACGAAGGCAAGATTGTTTTAAGCGTTTTAATTATATGCTTTCTTACTTTAGATTCTGTTAGAATTCCACATGCTGACTCTCTTGACTATAACCTCACCCTCAAACAGAGATATTCAAGATGGGTTTGTTCTCGGTATCCAATATTGTATGTATTTTGCGCTATTGTCTATATCTCTATCTTACTTCGCAATATAACATACTGATCTAACTTGTCCTAACCTAATGTTAGAATATATCGCATCTTAGATTAAGTTCTAGACATTTCGCTTGATCAGAAAAGATCCTTGACTTTAAGCAGAGTCAAATTGAGAATTCCCCAGCATGAGCCCCTCATCCCCACTTTGGGCTTTGAGGCAAAGGATTCCTTTGTATCAAAATGCGGATCGTAAAGAAAGTATAATTTGAACCAGTAGAGATGAAAGCCATTTAGTTCGGACGTGGATGATGCAAGGTCTTTTGGGTAAGACACCACCTTCATACCTTCAATTTTGTTGAATTTACTTATTCAAAGTTTATGACATTTTACTCCCAATGCCTACAGAGTAGCCAACACTTCATACATATGCGTGGAAGATTTGTACTTCCCGTTTATTTTGATATGAAAGGTTACACTGGAGTTAATTTGTATGTCAAATTATGAAGTTACTGATGAAGTTGAAGTGTTAAATAATTGAACTGGTTCCTGCCAAATATGAACGTTATCTATCGAACAGCTCTCGCTCAGAGTACAAGAACATCTGCAGGTTCCACAAGGATCAGTTCTTGGTCCATTATTATTTTCAATGTTTATAAATGATATTACATCTCAACTCACTGAATGCAACTATTATCTAAATGCAGATGACATAGAGGCTTAAATAAGGTTTGGCCCTAATGATCTTTGTAATACAGTAGGCAAAATCGATTCTGATCTAGAAAACATACACGTTTGGTCAGAATACAATGATTTGTCTCTAAAATCCAAGCAAATCTCAATGTATAATAATAGGGTCCCCAAATATATTACCAAAAATACATCTAAATTCGTAACTACCAAAAGTTTACATTAGGAACGAGGAAATAAAAAGAGAAGACAAAGTCAAAATCTCGGTATTATTCTTGACGAAACTCTGTCATGGTCAGAAATCAGAGGGTTCTAAATTGGGTCTCTATCGATAAAGTGTGAAGGGAGGGAAAGTAAGAAGGAAGATAGATTCAATGTACTGTAATTGGGAAGGGTTCATGTATTCTTGTAGTTGTAGGTTATTGTGTGTGTATATATGTTTTATCAACTTAGAATTTTATATTTATGAGTATTTATCTTCTGTTACGTAAATAATGCACCATGATTAAGTGGAAGACAAGACTATTGGCCTTAATTTTTGCCATGTAAAATAAAAGTCTAATAGAATGGCAATAGTATATAAATGCAAGGTGACCCAACGAAATCTTCCCGTTTCTTTTTTTTTTTTTTCGTATATGGATTGATTCTAATCACAGAAATAAGACCGGCCACCGGGTCAAGATATTGCCACGGGTCAATTGGGTGAAGATTCGATTATGGAGTCGCCGAGTTAACTGTCTGGTGATTTCGGTCAAGACCGGGTTGCGAGTCATTCGGGCCAAGATCGAGTCAATCGGGTTATTTGGGTCAAGTTTCGGACCGGCTCACCAAAAGTGATCCGGTTTTTCTCTGCTTTGGGGATCTTGCACTTCCTTCTTTCCATCTCTGAGATTTAAATATAAATTTGAATTATGAACTTCACGAAACTCCTGTTCGGGCCGATATGACTTACGCAGAAACATTTTCACGCTATTCAAGTCACCAAATTATCCCATCGTGAAATGATGTTTTGGGTGTCTGCGTGGTGTTGTGTTCAAGTTGAAACTTTAACTGACTAATTCTATGGCTTTCGGAAATCACAAAATTTCATCGTTGCTGTAACAAACGTTTGTTATTAGAGTCTATCCTCGGCAAGATAAGGTCATTTTTTTATCATATAATAATCTGCCTATCGAATATTCTTCTAATATTGTTATCTCAATGGCATTCTTTCCTCCTGGTTTCCTAACGACAATGGAATATAATCTTTGTTTATCCATTATTTAAACTATACGGCCTGCTCATTTTAAGCCTCATCATTTAATTATATTTACAATATTAGCTGTATTGTACAGCCTGTGGTTTTCTTCGTTATGTAGCCTCCTCGATTTTCTAGTCATCTCCTCCTGTTTCGGCCGATATATTATTCTCGAAACTTTAATATTAAACACCCGCAATTTATGGTCATTTTCCAAGGTCATGCTACAACTTTCGCAACCATAAAGTATTGCCGACAGAATGTCTGTTCATTATATTTTCAGTTTCAACTTTCTTGATAATAATGAGAAGTTTCTGGACTGAAAAGTAGTTTCTGTTCCCCGATACTAAGCGATATCTTACTTCTTCCGTGACCCCACTTTTATATATGCTACAGGTATTTAAGTTTGTTTACCTTCTCTATGATCTCATTCTTAATTCTATTTTCTTCATCCTCTGTGTTTCTCGCTTTCTCTTCGTTTACCTGTAGGTCTATATCCATGCAAGTTTCTACCAGGACATCAATATTACAATATTTGTTTTAAAATCGCATGTTCTAATGCAAAATTATAGAGTAATGGAGATTCGGTTTGAGTTTCTCACAATCCGCATCAAATCTAGAAATTATCTGCCATATTACCTATACATGTTCGGTTTTCTGTTTTTCCATCTTACCTATTATATGGCACATCCGCGACTGCTGTTTTTAAACATCAGACAATGATGTAAACGCATCATGTTAAGCATTCTGGGTGAATATGGTTTTGAAAACTGGGATGGTTTAGAAGATGATCACTCACGCAGGCAATTCAATTTCCAGAAGTACAGGGTGGCCAGAAAATCCCTTTGTACGTGCAATTATTTCATTGTGTTTTCATGTGGAGTTGCATTATGCTCCTTATAATTCCAAGTTCTGTTGCACGCTTTCTGGTCGACTTGTAGGGTGAACTCATCACTGACGCATTAACTTGAGCATATGTTTCCCTTCGGGTTGATGGACGACCCTAGCGGGGGAGTGGGGATGCCAAGCCACTTCTCAGGCGAAAAGCTTTCTTCTCCCACGTGATCCTTACCGAACCGTTCACGAAACCTATCCATCACCTGTGTCATATTTTCGTTGTTGTGCTTCCGTTCATGAGCCCACACACTTGTCACTAAGTGCTCCTCCAAAGTGAAGTCGCTGGTATCTGTCATTGTTCTTCACTAAACACAGAAAGGCGAGACAATAAACTGGTCAACACAAAGATTTATTCTCCTCCCCGGGCAGTCACGTGGTAGTTACACGGCAATCACGTTGCAATTCACGTGAGGAGCATTGTTGCCATATCAATGATCAGGATGGAAGATTCAAAACTTAAATATCTTACCATTTTACACTGTTACCCGCATTTAGTTCAGGTGTAAAGGGACTTTCTGGCCACCCTGTACTTAGTTCCTGGATGCGTTAGGATATTCATATAACAAAATGAAGACATATTTGACATGACTGGAAAGAATCAGTAATAACATCCTAGTCATCTGTGTGGGTTTGAGGACAGATGCCAGATGACTAAGATACTAAAGTGACATACTTATTATATGTGTGGGCTATCATCTTTTACTGCAAAGGTCTTCATATATATGGACAAATACAGTATGATGCTAATGTTAACATGTTTTTTTTGGAACGTTTCTAATTTTTTCACTTGCGTTTCTTCTAATCAATTATGAAATGGTGTTTCAGAATTTGTTACAGTATTTAGTTATAAATATCTTAATAAGCTTCTTGTTGTTTTTTAACTCATTAATATTCTATTCTTTCAATTCCAGTAATCGGCTCAATAGACGGATTGACGGTTTATTATCAGATGGAGAAAGCGATCGAACGTTTTCAGATAGCGAGGAAGATACAGAACCCCACTTCTTCCAAGTGACTGAAGCTCAATTTGTACTGAGATACAACCCAGTTCCTTTCGATGACCTATCATCATTACTACTACCACCACCACCTCCTCCCATTTACGAATCCATATCTGAGGAGAGTAATGAAAGGTAAGGAAAGGCATTGTTTATGTTTCACACTTGATCGTACGATTAGATTACAATTTTTAAGTTGACATGAATACGATTCCTATCATGTTATCGATCTGTTTTAAGTACGGATCACTAGTAGAGTGATTCCGGGAGAGATGTCCCACCTAACAATAAAACGTCACAGTATATGTTTAACTCATATGAATAAAAGAAACATATACCATTCAAATTGGTGTTTGTTATAGAATAACCAGAAGGTAATATAATTCACAATAATTCGCTGCCTATTAGTGAGAATTACAAAAATCGAAGGAACTGTATTTGGCCATCTGCTCCACCAACTTGGGATAGATGCCTAAACTCAATAAAATTAGTACACTTTATCTAATAGGTTGCATTTGTTTAACAACATTATTATTTGTAGCTAAAATACAAGATAAAATCCCTGACAATATTTCTGGTTCATCCTTGACAATGTAAACATATTTTAAACATAGATAATATGTTTTCCCTCAATTTATTTACCATACTAAGCTCATTGAAATTAGAAACAATTCAAAGATAATGAAACACTGATAAATAAATTTCAGTTTACAAAATCAAAACACGGGTTTTAACCAATGCGACATTGGTACAAAAGTGAAAATACGACATGAAAACAAGTGTTGTTGGAGAAAACAGTTTCTAAGAAAAAAAAATCACTTAAAGTTTTAGTATTTTAACAGTATGGACGTAAACGATTGCACTACCATTCTTTAAAGCAGTGTTGAACAATATGTTGTCAGGCCCATCAACACAAATGTTTCACTAGATATATTCTTTTGTTTTGTATTTTCAAAAATGTTACTTTTATGCCCTTTGAGTAACTTTTGCAAAGACCGGGATATGGATGTAGGAAGGAAATAGATCAAGAACTAATTTGAAGGCACTATTCAGGCATCCTTCTGGTATAACTGATGTAAGACTATGAAAAAGCTCAGTCAGGATGGTCGGGTGTGCGGTTCCAACCCGCGTGTTTCCTCATTATCTTTCTGAAGTCCGCGACGTTACCACCTGGAAGGCTAGGTCGATATGTTTCAGGTATTATATGTTTGAAAAAGACATGTTTGATACTGTACTTTTGAAAGACATGTTTGATATTTTTGCTACAGTGTTTTCATCTAGCGAAATATTCATGTACGCAGCACAGTTACATAACAACAATACGAATACTGACAAGTGGAGATTGAAATATATGGGGATACGATTCTTAAATCTTTCATCAAACAGTACAGCGTCAGTCACAGAATAGATATGAGTGCTACTTTAAAATAGCAAGTAACAATTAAATCATATAACGCAGAATTAAATCTTTTCTTAGGTGGAGCATCTTTCCCATTTTGCCTGGCGAGACTTCCCACCTTAGTACTTTCCCGTCAAGTGCCAAACATGGACAAAAACAGAGTGACGACTGACAACGGCTTTCCTGCTGACCGTTTTTCACCATTTCAATTACTAAAATGAATTAATAGTATATTTTTGTAAGGATTTTGTATTCTTTAATTTTAGATCATGATGCAAAAACGAGTCATACCTTCCTATACCAGATAAAAACGCTAACTTAAAAACATCCAATCTTCACCACTTGTGGTGTCCGCACAGACCTCGATACAATGGACTCTTATAATACATTGGTAGTGCATTCTACCGGGTAACTTTCGAAATACGGTAACTGGGGCATCTCTCCAGAATTACTCTATCATAACTATTTTGTCCATGGCTGTTGTAGGGATTGCCGTTCTTACTGTCAATTCGTTGGTTATAAATATAGTACTTTGCCCGAATGCAGGTTTGCGAGCAACAACACAGCTAGTCTGAAAATTAATGGGTTAGATGAGCCAATGGTTGTTTGGAAAGTAGGTCCAAACACTATAGTGTATTCGGACCTACTATCTACACTATAGTGTATTCGGGCTACACTATACTATAGTTTAGTGTGCAAGAAAAGCACATGTTGAAGTTTAACCTTCCAGTATGATCCTATGTTTGTAGTTTCACATATCGAAAGGGTTTTGGATGAAAATATTTTCTCTGTACTTAATTTGTAATCATTGATCAATTATAGGAAAATCTAGTGATACGGTAATAACATATTTTGTGCTATTTTCTTAAAAATGGAATAAGATTAGTTTTTTTGATACCATCAAACAAATATCCATGTATAAGAAATCATATCCCTGAATACAGTTGTCATTGTATACTGGGTACAGAACCTCGCCAAATTATGTATACGCTGTTATTTAGTGAAAACAATATTTATCTGACACGATAATTTATTTAGGAATGATTGAAACAGAAAATAGGAAGGGGGTTAAAATGAAATCTGTGATAATGCATTGCCTCTGTAGGTGATTCAGAGGATATTTAAACATGTGAATGTCATGCGTTTATAACAAATATTTTAAAATCAAAACACTCCATCACTTAAAACGCATTAATTTATGATACCTCAATGATTTATATACTGACACCTATAAAGATATTTTGATGTCCTCTTAGGGATCGCGATGAAAACAAGAGGTTGCAGACAATTACAACACGAAATACGGTTTTCGTTTAGTTATAAAATAATGAGTATACACCAACTGTAGAAGTTTTAACTGCTACAATGTAAGTACTTAGGTGTCTCTGTGGAAATTCAGTACATAGAGTGCACGTGTTGAAAGGGAATTTCATTGATTATGGAAATTATTATGGAAAATTGCAAACATACATTGCAAATGCAACAGAAGTTTCTCTTTTAAATAATAATCTGAGCTTAGCATAGTGGTTTCGGCTATTCTTGCCTCGAATGTAAAAAAAAATATTCTGTTTCACATAAAGAATTTTGTGAACAAAGAAACATTTATTACATTAGCATTTACACGGTGTACCATTTAATTAGTAAAAATTGTAAAATTCAGAAATGAACCAAAATGAATGTCTAAGCTTAGCATTAGAAACATAAATATTACTAGCATATTTAATTTTAATTGGCAATGTGGTACACTTTCGTTATTATATTTTTTTATAGTTGCACTAATGTTAACGACAACAATGTTGTACGTTGTTAGATTTTAATATTAACTAAAATTCACGGTCACACTTCCAAATATGTCACACAAAGTACACACTGGGGTGTGACACACCCCACACGCTATTTAATAACCCCCACTCTAATTATTAATTATGACATTTTGCAATAATGTGGACTCTTTTAAGGTCTTGCCTCCATTCATGATCGAGGGTATTATTATCAAATTATCTTATAGTTAACAAATACATTCGCATTCTGCATTAGTATATTATATACGTTTTAGTTCATTAATTAAAACCTAATAAGAATAACATTAAAAAATAAACAATTTCAAAAGTTTGGAAAATTAAAAAACAGTTATTAGATGTTGAATAATATATTTTCTGTTAAAAAAATATAAAGAAATTGTTTTCAGTCTTACACCGTGAACAAAATTTGAAGTAAAATGTGAATAGTCTTGCATTTAATAGAATCTGTTGCATCTCTAAGGCATAAATAATTATTACTTAATCAGAATGATTCACAATCTGCTTTTTCTTTCTTTCTGCTACTCGCTTCTCCTTTCCAATAGAAATTCTCTCTCCCTACACAATACGTTAGTCTATACGTTCTCACAACATCTCCAGAAATAAGGAACCAGAAGCTAAAGTCTCTTCCTCATCACCTGCACTCAAGTGTGTTTGAATGGCTGGATTCTTTTCTTGAAATCTTAATTATTTCTTTTAGTCTCTTCGTATATTCTCGTTACGATTTTTCCGAAGATGTGTTTATTGTCAAGAAGATTCCACAAATCTAAAGGATTATTTCATCTCTGACTGGACCATCAGCACCACAAACTTACTGGCAAGGTTTCGCGGTGGTACCTGTTCCATTCCTTATGATGCTACAGAATTCTATTGATATCCCTTTTCCCTCGTAAGACGACTTCTTTTTACTCTTGCTACCACATTATCAACCACTATCTTTACAAACACTAATTTCATCATTACTATTTTATTGTTCTTCGGCGTAATCGGGATCACTTACAGAATCGTCATCATCTGACGAACTTCCATAGTTATCATTGTCACTAGGCAAGGGGGCCGATCCCGGGGAACTTTGGGGGCCCTAGCCCCCCCAAAGTTGAAGTGGGGGGCCTAAATGATAAGGTGAAGTATGTTCTCCTATTTCTACAGTACATGATTATTTGTTTTCCCCTTCTACTAAGCTTATCTCCCTTTGAAAAATCTATTTTATTGATAAATTCCTCTCTGAAACTTGTGTACTACAGTACTTATATAAATTGCATCACGTATATCATCCCCTCGACTGACCAAAGGCGTTAATTCGTGCATTGCTTGTGTTGTTTCTGGAGTTTCGTGCATAACATCGATAAAGACCATTTAGAAAAGAAAGAATGATAGAAAAAATGAAAACGTGTTTTCTGTCCTTTATCCCTCGGAACGCCATGATCGGGAAAATCGGGTCAAAAATGACCCATAGAGTCAAAATATTATTTTTGTCCAGTAGTCATTAAATGGAAGAGTCACATTCTGTGTATTCCACATACTGTCAGCAATTTAATCGCTTCATTTGCAAGACCAAGAATACAACAGATACAATGTGCTTCACATATGAGAATCAAAGAGGAAGGTAGTTTGATTCTTATAGTTTTATATGTCGTACTTTATATGTGTAAATAAGTAAGAGACTCATGGTACCTTTATTTTTGTGCAGCCATGAAAATGATTGCAAGGTTAATATTATGTTTTTCCGTATGTTTCATTATTTTGTAGTATCTACTTGAAAAAATAAAATACAATAAATAAATACAATACAATGCAATAAATACTATACAATTAATACATCCATAGTCTAAAATACCTTGATTTTGAACAAGTACATTATTTCAAACGAGAAATATACATGCTTCGAAAATTACTCATCTTGACGTTCCGTGAGATGAAATTATCTTGGCGTTCCGAGGGTTAAGGATCATTCATCGTGATTTTGTCATATATAAACATAATTTAAGAAAAACAAATATATACGAGAAAAATAAGCGACAAGAACTCACACGAAAGTAGGAGTAGACTTGCACTTGGAAATATATCCTTCAAACTGCTGTTTGGATGCAATTATTGTTTGCCGTTAATACCGCAATTTTGAGTTTCTAATACAACTTATAGATAGGGAAACTATATACAGCGGTAAAAGAAAGTGTTTGGACAAGTTCCACTTAGAGGAAATCTGACTATCACACGTATAACATGGACCATTTCGAAATCTCTTGCCATTTTATGATAATTTGGATACCTTAGATAGAATACTTAAGAAATAACTACCACTCGATACACCTGGAAGGTAACAGGGAACGAAAGAGTGACGACTACGTACATTCATCGCAAAAAACAGTATTTGGACAACCCAATACTGCTCTCGAAATAAATGTTCTAGGTATCCTTTTGTGTACAAGAGCAGTCTACTTAGTGTATTGAAGCAATCACACGGTGTTAGGCAAGCCAAGCTTGTTGGAAAGTCATATTTTACCGTTGGATACATCATAAAGCAACGTAAACAAAGCAATTATTGCGGAATAGAATCAGTTCTGACCAACCAAGAAAACTAACTACCCGGAATGAAACTTACATTCTTCATTCTGTGAACAATACTCAAAGAATAAGTGTTAAAGATTTGTCTACTTCACTCGACTAGAATATGTAATTTAATGGTAGTAATTCATTGAACAACCCAAAATTCTTTGAAACAATTGGGATTTACAAGATGTGTATCCAGGGTATGAATACTGGCCACTCTATTACTAATTACACAACCCCAAATCTTAACAGACCCTCCAATATTTTTATCAGTTAAAACAATGTTCTTTTTTCTGAAAGTTCCATTCTTCTTTCGCCACACATCCTGATATCCATCACTACAATACAAGTTTATCTTAGTCTCATCCTGGAAAAACAATAAACTTTTTCCAAAATTTCAGGCACTCATATTGATATTTCTTGGAAAATTAGAACTTCTTCTTTCTTCTGATATGTATGTTTTGTTTCTGATTACACATCTTCTGAATCCCAATTTTTTTGTTCACATCTACACATCTGTAACATTAACTTGCATATCCTAGGCAAGTGAAGTAACCAAATCGTCAACACTAAATCTTTGACTTTTGTTCACAGAATGAAGAATGTAGGTTTCGTTCTGGGCATTTAGTTTCCTTATTTGACCAGAACGAATTTCGAATAATTATTCTATTTTAGGTTTCTTTATGTTGTATCTAACGGTAGAGCATGGCTTTCCAACAAGCTTGGGTATGTCTCAGTACCTTTTACCTTCAGCACGTAATTTGAAATGAAAGTGAGCAGTTCCAATGTTGTTCAACTCAATTTGTTCACCATGCTGCTTCTTTATGCCTGACACGGTGTGGATTGATTTAATACACCACTCAGTGTTCTTGTTCACAAAAGAATTCCTAGAACACTTATATCGAGAGTAGTATGGGTTATTCAAATACATATTTTGTCATGAATGTACGTAGTCGTCACTCTTTCGTTGCCTGTTACCTTGCAGGTGTATCGAGTATTAGTTACTTCTATGCCCTATCTAAGGTATCCAAATTATCATAAGCAGGCAAGAGATTTCGACATAGGCCACGTTTTGCGTGTGATAAGTCTGCTTTTGAACTCGGCCTCTTTGTTGAATTTGTCCAAATATTTTTTTTTCTCACTGTAGGTGAGACAGAAGCTTCTTGAACCATGCGTGTCAAGATCGAGAACCGAGAATTAAAAAAAAAATTGTCAAATAAAGCAGTAGAGTGAATCCACCTAAAGTTTCAAATTCAATATTCAAAATTTTAGAAAAAAAAATTAAAGTTTTTATCTTAACTACTATGAATACTGTAACCTGACAAATAAGGCTCTGATAATGGTCATGATCAAATTATGCATTTTCTATTTTTTACCCATTTTCTATTTTCTCCACCCCATGCATAGCTTTTTGTCAATTCCGTCCCAACCAAATAATATTTTTTTAACCATGATAAATATTAGTTTTACTGAGTAATGATATTTTTAACACTTTGTACATTGATAACCTTCATTTATAGTATTTTATGAAGAATGTATATTTATAAATAATTATGAAAATTATTGGAAAGTTGGCTGCACACATGACTTTTCACCAAACAGCTATTAATTTTTTTAAAATTTCTTAATATCCTTCTTTTATAAATAAAAACAATTGAAAGTGTGTAATAAAACAGTGTTGGCAGAACACTGCTAGGTAGATTAATGCTTCTAAATTTGTGTATTGTACTATTTTTATACCAAAATTTAACCTGGGACGGAAATGACCGAAATAGGAAGGAATTGAATATTATAGGACGGAATTGAACTTGTGTAGGCTGTTAAAAATATATGTATTAAAAAGAAATGAATATGAAAGCACAATAATAATAGTGTAATCGTGAACCTTTGACAAAAAGTATAATACAATTATTTCTTTATAGATAATAGCGTATGACAATACACAAAATGTTTTCAAACATCAGTCCATTCCTGATACGTAGAAGAAGAAAAAACCGTTTACAAACGGGCACTGGGGGTTTTATTGATCGAATTACTTCTTCTTTTGTGTACCAGATTTCATCAGGTTTAGCAGGCCACTTCCAATTTTTCTTTAATTTCTCCATTACTGAAACCAAATAACTGCCCGGCCTTATGTCAGTAATTATACCTGGGTAAAGTGTCCCTTCATAATTTACAACGACAAAGTTGTTAATGTCAAAGGATTAATTTCAATCCCTCTCTAACTGTCTTTTCTGTTGATCACTTAATGAGAACAACAAGTACCGTTTTTGTTTTTGAACCTTTTTTCTAGTTATATAATCTCGTTTACCGGGAGCTAGACAAGTGTTCTCTGCATCTTCAAGAAACTCTAATATTCGTCCCTTTCATGAAGCTACATTAGTTTTCTTTTTTTCCCTTTCCTTTTTTCTTCTTTTATCTGTCTGGTAATACAGTGATACAATTCTTTCTTTGTCCAACACACTTTTTTTTTATATATTATGTTTCCTGATACATATTCAGCTCACTTGTTTTTGTCTGCTTGACTCTTACACATTTTTGCATTTTCCTTCAGCTGCATAGACAGCCCGACTCCTAACATTAAATTGTTTCTTACTTCCTTAGGCCCAGCTTTCATAATTTCTGTGACCACTTTTCGTATGGATTTTGATGAACCTTGGTTACTACTTTCATTTGTTTGTAGTCTCTGAAATCTCTTTTTCCATTTTTCTACTTCTTCTTTAGTCTTTTCCAGAGAGTCTTGCAATTTTTTAATTTTTCTTTTATCTTTCTCCCTCCTTTGTCTTGATCTACGTTTACCTTGTTTCTTTCCATCTTCACTTTGTACGGTTATCTTTAGGTCCGAGATTATGGAGCTGGTGGAGTATGTGTGTCCAGAAATCGTTGAACTTTTTCCTGTTCCATCAACTTGCTTCTATACTTAGACGTAGCAATTCTCCATTTTTTTCTCTGCTGTCTCTTTTCTCTTTCTGTCAAGTCCATTATAAACTTAATTTTACCCTCCTCCTTATCTCTCTTCTTCCTCTGACGATCATACTTCTTTGCCTGTTCAAACTTTACACTATCCAATTTAATTCGCTCTCGATATTTTCTCTTCCGCTCCCTCTCTAACTGTCTTTTCTGTTCATCACCTAATTTCTTACTTTTTACTTTAGCCATATTGCATCTGTAGTCTGAGACCTATAATGTTGTATTAACCGTATAAACATGCTCTTAAAACGATACTAACTTAATGTTATTACATTGACATTAAATGATTGCTAATGTTCCAAATGCATAACATATACTCTTTAGGCGCTGTTTTTGTCAACAGTCATAATTCAGTATTATTTATTTCCCTCATATTAATGCAATATCACATTAAAATAATTATTATGAAATCAAATAACGTTTCGAAATGTAGGTATCTCATTTCCGTCCCAGTGGTGTCAATTCCGTCCCATTCAGGTGCCGTCATATTTATCTCAAGAACTGTACGTCAAACTTACTACAAACCTTGTTTTTACAAATTTTGGTAGACTAACATCGAGTCCGTAGCGAGAAAAGATTTCAGTCTGCAGTGCGATTCGAACTCACAGTCTTCAGATTTGTGTGCTATCAGTCACTCTACCGATTGCTCGACGGGTTCTTCTGCTGGATGAAGTACATTTTACTGGTCATTGGATGTTATGAAAACAGTTTCTGAAATAAAGGCATTTATGTAGACTAATTTCAAACTTGGAAAGCATTTTGATCCTTTGTTAGAGTCGAGCTATGAAGAAGGCGGATTTGTGATTTTTCACAAGCGAGTCTCCTCAGGAGTATCATAACGACGGGTGTTTTACTGTTCAGGTCAGACATTTCTCAAATAAACTGATTGACAATTTCCCAGACAGTACGCTAAACCTAGTTTCGACTAGCCTTGATTTTTTCCTTACTGTGACAAACTAACAGCGATGTTTCCTGTTGGATTACTAACTGGAACACCGGGTTTCCCTCAAAAAATCTTTTAAACAACTTTTTTTTTGTTCGTACTTATAAATATTTCCTCGCCTTTCGTTGCTTTTGTATTTTTCAACATTTTACACAATTTTCAAAATTCTACCCAAAATAAGTTAAACGATTCAGGTTAGATAATTATTCTTTTCTTTCATAATACAAAGACTAAAACTACAATATGCCATCGACCCAAGCAGTAAAGTAGACACATCACTATGGTTTTTCTGAAGAGGCTTACTTGCAAAATATCAACGCAGCAGTCTTCTTAACACTAAAACAGGATCAAAGAGCCTTCACAGTTTCGAATTTCAGCCTATATCAGTGAATGTACTTAAGAACTTGTCTTCGTAACATGAAAGGACTAGTAAAATAGAAGGTAGGAGTGGCGCGATAGGGTAGTGGGTAGAGTGACCGAATGCAATCAAAACTGAAGAACCTAGGTTCGAGCCCCAATCCAGACAGTACATTTTTTTTGCGCCACATACTTGATGATTAACAAGACACGTTTGTCACAAGTTTTCGCGTGCAAAGTTTGTAGCAAGTTTCGTATCTGTCAACTAGCAAGTTTTTCGCAAGATTGCAGCAAGTTTGCAGTAATGCAATGCCAAACTTTGTGGAAGTTTGCCATGCCAAATTTCGTACAAACTTAGTACAAGTTTGGGATGTTGTGAAACCGTTTCGAATAATTCAATGAAGCCATCCTTACAGAAACATCATTTTTTTAACACTAAACATGATAACGTGAAATATAAGCCACTTGACAAATTTAACAAAACAAAGCCGATTAAAAAAATCTGAACACGAAATGTGTCTTTTTTCATCTCTGAATATGAAGATATCTAAAGCGTCATTGAGAATCAGTTTAGGAGTAGGATGGGCTGAAGAACCCCGTACTGACTACGTTACACCTGCAGCCGAAAACATGTTGTCAAGTATTATTGGCGTAGAATAAGTAAATCTGTCCGAAAAAAAATAATTAATTAATTCTTAATTTTACAGTGATCACTCCATCGTAGAAGTCTCAAGTACCACGCCAGTTCAACGTGAACCAGCATTGCCGTCAGAAGGGGGACAACTAGGAAAACCACAACCACAACAGCAGCCGCAGCCGCAGCCCCAACCACAACAGCAGCCGCAGCCCCAACCACAGACAGAACCACAAGAACAACCAGAGCCACAACCACCAGCAACAGATGCTAATGAAAAGACTACATATATAGTCGTACATGAATGCAAGCGTCGCCGTTGCACACCGCAAGTGTCGCCAGATAAAACTTTCAGTTTTACTTACTGCGTAGTTGGTTCCGATGAAAGGTAAGTCAAGGCAAAATTTGTTAACAATTATTGGAGTGAATTAATAATTGATTTCCATATGACCATTAACGCTGTTCCTAGAAAAAGAGGACGTTTTATTATAATCTAAAGTGACATGGTAATTCCGTTTTCCGAGTGCGTATGTATTTTACTTAAAATACAGAGCTTTTATTTTACACCAAGAAAGAGAAATCTCTAAATAGAAGGTATTTTGAAATCAAACCTTTAATATTACAGTTCTTTATTTTACAGTGAAAATTGCTAGTTTCAAATGTTTTCTGCCTCGAACAACTCTTATTCAATGTAATAAATTATCTCGTTTCATCTGTTACGATATTATGGCAGAAGAAAATTGAGCTTTATAATAATTCAAAATGGTTGCAATTACAATTAACGGAATAGTGTGTGACTTTCTAACAAGTAAATTCGGGTTTTGTACATGATTAGAAAACCGAAATTTCTTGTCAATACTTGTCATGTATATAGCTGTACTTAAAATGTAAGCGTTCAGTATTCTGACCTGCTACCTTGAACCAAACTGAGAGATATCTGAAACATTTCCTGCCCAGTAAAGTATCATAGCATGGTCTAAATTTCCCCGAGATATAGCTTGCATATGATTTATGAATGGTTGTCCTTTTTGACTATGGAGGTTTGTTACGTGTTCGAGCTACTACATTTTCGCGTTTAGTATAAAGCATAGTAAGTATTAACGAATCGATGGGGAACGAGTTAGATTATCTCATTAATGAGCAAGTAAAATTAGTCACGAAAGAAGCTCTAGGAAATTTGATTTAGCGTTTCCTTATAAGTACGCCCAATAAATCCATGAATTTAATAAAAATCACTTTTGAAGATTGAGAGTTAATTATTCCATCCTGATAATGAGAAATAGTGGAAAGACACCTGGCCGTTGGTATCTTTGGAAGAATGAAATATTTTATTTCCATATCATTAATGACTATGGTTGTTTCTTCAGCTCAGAACCAAATCTTTGACCCAAAGGTCGGTACGCAAAGAATATAAATACTTTCCATTGCCTCGCATGAAAGCAGTACCGTGTATTCATTCCCCAGTAACACACACGTTGATTCAACGTTAATAAAACAATTTAATGTCCGCCTTTTCAACGGTGTTGAATTAACGTTGGATTCAATGTTTTTTGGTTGTATACAACCGTTGAAAAGGTGGACATTAAACGGTTTTCATCAACGTTGAATCAACATGTGTGCTACTGGGGCTGTGTGTACATCGAGATCGAACCGGGAATTCATTGATTAAAATGCGGTGAGAATAACTTTTCATTCATCAGGAATATCATTTCGTTAATTTTCTGAAACGAATTAAGAATACTATATTGACTGGAATGCTTTTCAAAGGACAAAGATTTCTAATATTAAAGTAGAAATTTTATACCTCCAACAAAGATGGATTGTTCCCGTGGCTTTCACAAGTTCACTCACGTACTTAAAGTTTTGGCTCTATTACATTCGGCTTGAAAGTCCTCTTTATCGTTGCCAGCAGATTGCAACAGACAGTGGCGATGTTGCCAGCATTGACAAGACAGGATTACTGGAATATGTATCATGTACGAAACCCGAATTAATATACACGTAACATCAAATAACTTTTCGTTCGTTTACATGTCGTGGCGCTCTTCTTGTATTGGTAAACAAACCTAGATAATTAACCAAACTTCCAACTGCAATGTTGTATCAGTTCCATTCATTCGAAGGAGTTTGAAATTTCCTACCCAGAATAAGCTACCTATACACGTCTGGCGGAACGATCTTACAATGGAAATTACTACAGATACATGCTTAAGATATATTAATTTTACTTTGGTCAAATATTTCATAGCCATAGATGGTATGGAAACGGTTTGGATAGGTATTTTAACGCTATTCGGGCTGTTTGGTAAGTTATGTTTTAAACGTGTTATAGCCAAAGTACGGTAAGCGCTCGGGATAAAGCTGCTCCTCATTTTCCCGATGTGAAACGGTGTGAAATCCAAAATATAGTCTGGGTGATGATTTAAGGTCTCTTATAAAGAAATACTAAAATATCTTGATTTGGTGATGAGATGTACCACTTTATTACGTTCGCACTTAGATTACACTCTTAACATGAGAATTATGAAATACGCTTTGAATTCTTTCATATGTACTTACCTCAGTTTTTGGATTTGGCATATTATAGTGAGTACGCAATATTTCCGATTTATTTAATGAAATAGATTTTTTTCCCTGGATGAGATTTTTACCCTGTATGTGGTTTATTTTCTATATTGGGTTTCTCTCCTGCAAGCATATAACTAACATTTAAATAGGCACTATTCAGCTAGATTTTAGTAATTGTTTTATTTCACAATTTGATAATAGAACGGTTCCATAATATCTTTGTTTAATATTATCACAGTTTAAAGCTTAACCACTAACGTGCATGTATTTCTTGCTAGTCGCACTATTAAGATCAATAGTTTGAAGTATTCAAATAATAATGATAATATTCAAATATTCACTATTCTTTTATGAATGTTTAAAATAATAGTAAAATGACGCAAGCACTGTATACAGTTTCTTCTGAACACCTAAATGTATCTTAAATATAATGTCTTGTCGTGCACCACAATGTTTCCTAAACGCACTCTTATTTCGCAGCACAATCCTCTATATTTAGTCTATCCTTACTATTTCGCTATCTCCTTTATGCTATTCTTTACTTGCACTTTTTCTGTTCGTCCACTTGATATTACTACTTACTGTACATCTTACTTTTCATGGAACGTTACTTGAAGGATGTAGTTTTATGCAACAACTATCCTTTGACTTAAGATTAATCACTAACTTCAATTATCCTGCCTACCATCTTCTACTTATTTTAATTATCTTGCTTACTATCTTTGTTACTTCTTTACTTTGGTACATGGTAGCTGACTTCCTCCTAACTCACGTGAACAAGTAAATTTCCCGTAATGTTCTTTCAACTTTGAACCACTAAATTCCATTAAAGAGCGATTTCCTAATAGTGACTTGTAACTGCAAAAGAATGTCGCGGTCTCGAGAAGGTCATTAATTTCTCATCCCTACCTTTGGATGCGTCCATTGTGAACTTATAACCTAACTGACATTTAGACAATACTCTCCTGAACCTTTCTCTAATGCCCCGATAAGTAGTTAGGGTGCCCCGCTCCAGGGTCTTTGGCCTACATGGCGATTAAAACAGTAAATACGGCGGAAGTCGACGAGCGTCTCGTGCTAGGAATTTGAGAGGGGAAAATGTAAAGATACATGACCGCACCTAACCTCCACTTTCCCATGGTCACTAATTTAAGATAATATACGAAAAAGGCAAAAAAGCAATTATTAATAATAAATATGAGCATATAAAAATATATTTTGAAAGAAAAAAGGTTTGAACCCAATGGGGGTTTGAGCCCGGGACCCTTTACTCAAAAAACGAACGTCTTGACCATTCGGCCACGAAGCCGAGTTGGGACTTGGGAAATCTTGGTTTCGTTGTTGTATTTACAGTGGGTAGCGTCAGAGTCTGTCAGTATGACGTCGTAGGTGATGACGACTTCCGCCATGTTCACTGTCAGAGTCTTACCACTGTCAGGGCTACGACTAACTGCCGTAGATCTTGTAGAGGGTCACAAGTTGCTAACCAAAGACGTTTCGCAGCTGGCCTACGGACAGAAGGACTGAAAGTGCTATTGCTGTTGTTATCCAGAAGTGGTGAATATCATAAGAGAGTTAATTCTGCATTTTCCTCTGACGGTGTGAACCACACAGGGTCTATACTACCAATTCCCTTCGTAAACTTTCAGTGACCGGTGTACTTCAACTGATAATAACTCTTTCATCTTTATTCATTTGGGATAGTCAACTCTCCATTAGTTGACATGGATTACCGTTCCGTTCTCTTACAACTTCGTTTTTTATAAATCTTTCCCATAAATGATACAGTAATACGACTTCCGGCCAGTATTCAGCAACATTATCTAGTGGGCAACAATTATATAATTACTAAAGAATAAGTAATTATGCCTTTTAAATGATATCACAGGCTTGTAGGCTTCCGATTATAATTATTATATTTTTATTTTATTTTTTTTCTGTGGGCAACATGGGCTATGCGATATAGTATTAACGGGTACTAAAAATAAACGTTTTTAGCAAAACTAACTGAACTCATTACCTTTTTGCTTAACCGCGCTATGTAAATTATTTAAAACATATCGTTTTTTTCTTCTCCCATGCAACTCGAATTCTAGAGTTAATAATAACCTATCATGTTCTCGACCCATCAAAACTTTCGGCATATTACCGTTTCCATGATATATTTAATAAAAGGGGCCGCCGTGATTTTTGTGGCTAAGAGCTCATTTCTGGTGCGTGGACTCCCGGTTGATCCCGACTCGTTTAATGTGGGCTCTGTGCTTGAAAACACGGTCGTGCCTGGATTTTCTCGGTGTTCTTCCGTTTCCTCCCACTTTCTTAATTCCACCAATCAGCTATTCGGCTTGAGCCAAAGTTCCCTAAGGGCTTCAAATAAAATTAATTTATTAAAACTTACATTCGCATATTTCATCAAGTGAACACTATATCTCATAAACGACAAGGTGTTGAGAGGTAGTTCAGGTTTCGTTGAAAAGGTCTGGGATAGGTTAGCTCAGTGTTATATTTCTAGTATTTATTGCTAAAGTTTCGTGACAATTTCAATTGCGTAGTTGCCCATTCTGATAAATTTCTATTTTTGATGTCGCAGTGTTTACGGTAATGATTTTGGGCTGGTTCGCATTTACTAGAGAGAGAATGTTTTAATTTTGTTCACCTCAGGGATTTCTTTGGGAAGTCGAAGATGGGAAAATTGTATCTGATGGCTGGGGGGAAATTTGTTTGAAGATAAATCTGTGGAGATGTCCAGTGGTCATCTTTTTGGGAATGAAGGAAGAAAACTGATTGCGAATGAATTAATTCATTACATGCAACATCTTAGAGTGAATCTTTTCTATTCTATTTGTAAAGTAAACCCCTTGAGAAAGTAACTTTCTTCTTTTGCATTTTTTGAGAATTTTGAGTGAATTAAATTTTAAACCATTTTTTTTAGTTTGTTTTGTGAAAAAGTAAATTGTGCTTGATTAAGCACGTTGCCAATTCACTGTACACCCCTGAACACAATTATTGACTGACTTCTCGCCCGTGATAGGCATTTCTTAAAGTGAATTAAGAGCGAATGTTTTTGTATGAGTGTGAGAGACATTGTAGGAGGCTATTTTGTGAGTGTGGTATTCCTATTATTTTTTATTAGCATTAATGACTGGATCAGCTACGTATTTTTTAAGATTGGCCGTCAATCTGGGTAGTTCATCAAGCCTCGCGGGTATCAAACATGCATGTACGGTTTAACCCTCCATAGGATCTGACAAAGTGACCATGGGGTGCGGTGTCAACGTCGTTTCTTTTAGTTTTTAAGATAGTGTATGAGTGGTCTCTGATGGTTATTGAATGAGTGTTGGATAGAATGCGAGTGGCTTGCTGAACTTAGTGAGACTTTAGAAGCAGAATACGTGTTGTATCACACGTATGGAACTAGAAACAAGTATGAAGATCTTGCGGTAATTAGAGAATCCTGGCTCCAGCAGGCAAGAGTGGAACTGGAGTATTTATGATCCGCGGTTTCGGTTACTTGTTGAATAGCTTAAAGGTGCGAGACCTCTGTTGTAATGGTAATTTTCGTCTCGGTTGTCTTTTCGTATAATTAAAAGAATTGTCATTTGTCAGTATTCAAAGTTAACGACAGTTCGATTGTGCGAAAATTGATTGTTAGCAGTGGAAATTCGGGACATACGCTAATTTCGTGTTTGACAGTTCTTTCTAAGTACATCATACGACCCAAGAAGGTAAAAGTGGGGTCGGGGCGATGAAACTGATTCGAACAGCATCATTAGCGCAACTTGCTCTTCATTTCTATATATTATTCTTATAATTGTCTTACAACATAAGGCGACTAAGTAAAGATCGTGTAAATAAACTGTTCAATGAATTCCCAGAAACAGGCGATTTATTATTTCAACAACCTTGATGAACTCGATTAAGTATATTTAAGATTACCTATTTAGAGACTCATCTACTCTTGGAGGCGAAGTGAATTCCGGGAATATCGCCCACAAGACTTGTATTCGGTATTGTGAGAGAATCGGAAGGTGACTGGGTCTATTTTTATTATTCCATCTTCTTGGGGTACAGGAAGAGTGCGATATATGAGGCTCAAGAACCCACGTAAGTTAATCAGATCTTATAGCAGTAATTAGGATATTGCAACGCATAATAAATGTGCTAAACCCTTCCGAAAGAAGACAGTCAAGCAGCGTAATATATATATATATATATATTTAACACTACCGATACACGCACTAAATCCGTCAGTATTCATAAGAGTGCCGTGGCTAGCATACACTCCTCAAGATTAAAACAATGAGAAAGGAGATAGCCATGTCCTTCCAGTCATTGACTTCGAGCAACTGAGGAAAACCGTAGAAAATCCTAGTAAAGATGTCCGGAAACATGTTTTGAGCTTGTATGCTACTTTAGTATCCGAAATCCGTTACGGTAACTACAAGTACACAAACTGTTTTGTTCTTTAGTGTTCTTGTCCTTAATTTGCTATGTACTCTTATGAGTAGAAATTGGTGATAGTCTTTATAATATTTCTCGTAGGTTAAGACATTTTCACTTTTCTAGGGATGAACAGAAAGAGGGGCAAAAAAACACCTCATCAGATAAGGAAAATGAGGCATCCACTTCAGTGGACGAACAACAAGAACCAGTAACAGGAGAGAACCACGAGGTTGATGAAATGGATGAAGATCAAGACGAATCTTCCATTCCACAGGAAGAACAAGTCGCAGGAGCAAAAGAAAAAGTCAACAAGGAGAAAGGAGGGGAATAGAATCTCTCTGGATCCTAATAGCAATACTAACCAGGTAACGTATAAACTTGTCGATACTGGTTTAGAAAGTTTCACACTGAAAGATTTCTCAGCAGAGAACAATGCTATATGGGGGACTAAAGAATGTTTTGTCACACAGATTGATTTCAGTAAAAGTCTCGTTTGTTTCTATGAAATTTTCTGTGATATTTTCCATATCAAAGCTTTGCTTTTATAAACTCAAGATAAAATAAATAATAATAACTGAGCAAAGCAAATACGTTTTATTTAAAAACTAAAAAAAGTGTAACGGTTTCGCCAACTAACTAACAACTTGGCTTCATCAGACACACTAAATCACATAAACAACACAATTTCTAGAGATACAGCCATCTGGTTCCCGACCAATCCCACACCGACTACACAAAGTGAATTTATTTTATTTTATCATGAAATTTTCTGTTGTTCCTACAACACAATCGATGCCTCCAACAGAATAAACGATTAGTTGTACTTGAAAGGGCTCCATACAATTATGGACAGGTTCCGTAGATATTCAGATAACATTTTTGTTTCAAATTGTTAGTGCATGTTGCAATGAAATTGACAGTTAGAATTTGGATTTTGAAAACTTCAATTTCATTGATGGCCTTTGGGTGACTATGTCTGTTTAACAAATGGAAAAGGTGATTTTATGTTCACTGTTCACAAACTTCTCGAATAATATGTGACATAAACATAGCAAATGAAACACGGTTTCATACGGACTAAGCATGTTCTTATAATTTAGGATACTGCAGATTACCTCAAGGACTTTAAAGCAGATCCGTGCTCATATCAACATATTTTAAACATATGATCAAATTAAACAACATTATAATACCGTGAAAACTATGTTTTCAAATCATAGTGATGATCCTCCTGCATGGTATATTAGGTAACATGCTCCCTTTCAATGCGAGCTGTCCCTGGTTCGATTGCCGGTAGGTGCTCAGCATTTCTGCGTTAACCCAGTATTGTGAATAGAATTGGCCATCTACTTGCTTAAAGGTTTAACGCAAGTCGCGAAAGAGTACCTCGTGAAAGTCAGACATACGGCTACGAAGATGTGTTACACTGATTCCGTAGGCCCTGTAATTGAACGTGATAGGGGTGTCTGAGAATCCGAGGCGTTTGAGGGTTGTTACAGAGCCTAGCCCAGTTTGGTTTAATATCATAAGGTTCTGAAACGTAAGGTGAAGCGTGCCTGTCTGGTATGACTTATTTTTCGTAATTTTACTCAATTTTCTTTTTAAAGAAATATATCTTGATATTCTTATCATCTTATTAACTACAGTTTTCACTTAATTAAACTGATCATTGATCTAAAATGATAAAAATGTTCTAAAATTACCACCGTAACTTACAAATGACTTGCGTCAAAGCTACCATTCTTTCGCGCACATGTAGAGCTAGTGCTTAATGAAAGATTTTAGTTTTAATATCAATGCCACTGCTGAAGACAAGAGCTGTTATATTTATATTTCTTTACCAATGAATGCATTGTGTTGCTAAAGAACGGAACAATTGAATGATATAATATTTAATGTACTGTGCTAAACATAAACATAATCACTCCACGATTTTGTATATGTGAAATTCTGTTCACCTGCACTATAGTTTAGAACCGAATTTTTATAGCATAAATTTTTCAAGTTCGTAGCATTATTTTTTTTTTAAGATTTAGTATTTTGCAGCAAGAAAATGTGGCGATTTTAGCAGTTTGTAGCATTAACAAAATTTAACATCAAAACAAAAATCAGAAAGTATTCGTAACAGAAACACCAATGAAAAGATTTATCCGAATAAAACTTACCTTGATAATTTAAACTGCTTGTTTGCTTTATAATTTTGTATACACTCAGCTGATGCATTCTGAACACACATTTAAAAACAGCCAATGACAAGTAACAAAACTTTTCATTCGCTAATGAAAAAATAATGTAGAATTTAAAAAAAAAATCATTTAATCTCTTTAAGCATGTCAAACAATCCAAACGTGTTTCCACTAGATAAAACAAAATACATGATAACAAGTCGAAACACAGGGAATAAAGGAATTAAAAACAATAATTAGGGATGAGGCCATAGAGAAAGTAACCAAATTTAAATACTTGGGAGCATACGTAACAAGCAAAAATGAGGTAACGGAAGAAATAAAAACTCGCTTAGTGTCGGGGAACGCATGTTTGTATTCAGTCCACAAACTTCTAACATTGCGATTAATATCAAGGAAATTGAAATTAAAAATATACAGAACGGTTATTCTGCCGGTAATACTTTACGGTTGCGAAAGTTGGAGTACGACCCTAGCAGATGAACATAAATTGCGTGTATTTGAAAATAAGGTTTTGAGAAAGATATATGGGCCGAAACGCGACGAGATGACTGGAGAGTGGAGGAGACTGCATAATGAAGAACTCCACGGACTGTACGATTCACCAGATGTTGTAAAAATAATGAAATCGAGACGACTAAGGTGGGCAGGCCATGTAGCTCGGATGGGGGGAAAACGAAGATTATATTCTATCCTGGTTGGAAGGCCGGATGGAAAGAGGTCATTGGGAAGACCGAGACGTCGTTGGGAGGACAATATTAGAAGAGATCTAAGAGAAGTAGGTGTTCGTGATGAAAACTGGCTTGATGTTGCCCAGGATAGATTCCGATGGTGAACGTTTGTTACTACGGCGATGAACTTGCGAGTTCCGTAAGCCATAGAGTTAGTTAGTTTATATATATTGAAATGGTTAGAGATATCGACAATAATATTCTCTCATCTATATATATCGAGCTTTTAGTAAGCTGTCTTTAAGGCCTCTGTTCGCTTCATAACTGATCTCAGGCAATCTGTGGGTGAATAGAAGAGTAATAATAAGATGCCCCTTGTTACCCAGGACTTAGTACACCGCTTGGGCGGGACGACACTTATTATGATAATGATAGCCTAAGGTATTACACCTCAGAATCAGCAGCAGCGTCCGTCGTAATAAAATGCAGGTAATATAAACTATTCATATATCCAATATATTTCAGATATTGTGGATATTCTGTCTCAGTAACCCAAACTCAGCAAGTCTATAACAATGTCATAGCATATACATTGTGTGCATAAGATTCAGACATCGAATTATTAATTAAACTTTTCAGTAATCGCATCGAAGTTTAAATAATAACAATAAAACAAAACCATAATCCATATGTAATTCATATGAAAACATCAATTCATTAATGTTCTATCATTTAAAATTCCCGCAAGCATTTAATCACGACACCTAACGGTAGACAGTACTTGTTTATCAAAGTTTTCACTTCCAGACCGGTTCTAGTGCTGCCATCTATTGCATAAAACTCGAACTCGGTGAAGCTTTCCATATTTTCAATTCCATATGATATATACCATTACAATATTCCACCTTTAAGAATATATCGCTAATTTTTTGCAAAACAATGTGTATTTTCTCATTTTATCGCTTGTATTGCCAATATGGTTGAATTTCGCTTAAATTCGTGGAAATTATTTGTTACGTTTTCGGGACTTACACCCTCCACTCCGAAAGAAACCGAACTTTTGAAAACAAATAGTACCACTAGTGCCATCTGTTGTAATATTTTACCGGTAGATGGCGTAGTCCCTCATTGACAACTGGTATAAATGTCATGACATTTGGATGCACGGCAACAAAGTTATTGCGTTTCAACTGTCAGTGTGTTGTGTACATCGGTCGGAAAATGAGTTTCAAACAACGAGCTGCAATTGAGTTTTGTGTTAAACTGGGTAAACCTTTTACTGAAACGCACCAAATGCTACAAAATGCATATGGTGATGAGTGTCTATCCCGTACGCAAGTTTACGAGTGGTTCAGGCGATTCAAATCGGGTAGAGAGACGCTGGATGATGACGAAAGATCAGGCCGTCCCAGAACCGGATTATCGGAAGAAAACATCGAAAAAGTGCGTGAATTCATCAAACATAACAAAAAAGCGTCGGTGAAAGTTAT
>JAGDQP010001380.1:0-29244 GCA_022664845.1 Lepisma saccharinum | reverse complement strand
CCGAATATCGAGAAATCGGCAGTTGGACTCTTTTGGACGATAATGCACCATCACATCGTTCGCGACTTGTAACTGAATTTTTGGTCAAAAATCACATTATTCGTTTGCATCATCCGCCCTATTCACCAGATCTCGCTCCGTGCGATTTCTATCTGTTCCCGAAACTGCATTTGGCGATGAAAGGAAAGTGGCACGCATCGATTGAAGCCATTGAGAAGGCGACGACCGCCGTCCTAAAGACCATTCCAATAAAGGACATGGAGAAGTCGTTTGACAACTTGTTGGAGCGTGCAAATATGTGTATCGATGCAGAAGGGGAATACATTGATTAATAAAAATGATTTGTTCCAAAATGTACATTGTTTTTTTGTTTTTTTAAAACGTTCGGTTTCTTTTGGAATGGAGGGTGTATACTATCTAATTCGTACAGATACGAAATGGCAGATATATAATATGTTTTTCGTGCTTATCGTTAATGCCACAAAAGTTCGGCCCTATTAATATACAATGAATTTGTAACTGAAATATATTCGCAAACATATACAAATAAAGACCATTGGAAAAGAACGCGCTTTGTCCATTGTCTTAAAAACAGCAGACTGTTTTTAATTTGGTTAGGTTAATTTAAGTTCTCAATCAGAATACTTATACCTGTATGTCAAATAAAAGGTTTGCTTGTAAAAGACGGACTGTGCATGTTATATTCATGTATAATAGTTTCTTAAACAGGTCTTTCAAAGAGCAAACAGATAGGACTCCAATCTAAATTTGGCCAAAACTGGACAACGTACGTTCATTTCCTCTGGTCTTCAGTTCTAGACAGATGCGGAAACCAATCTTTTTTTAATTTCTTGTTACTCTAAGCGCTTTGGAACGAAAATTTCGTAATATGTTGTATTTAATAAAAACAAACTGACATTTTCTTCTGAAACATTTTCAGAATTGGTAACTTACACAAATATAATTCTCAGCATTTCATATTTATGTGCATATAAATAGTCAAATAGACTTGAAGTTATGAAAACGTTGTAATCCGGGACAAATTTATTTCGATACCAAGAAGTCCATTATTTCATTTTTAAACTTATTATTCATGTAAGGTCCCAAACGTAATGGTCGATTGTCTTCATTTAAACATTCATGATTCGTGAAGGAAAAGTGGGTAGACATTTTGCACTTTCTTCTATTGGTGAAAATAATTCTCACCTTCGATACAATTTTCCGAGGTTTTGGCAAGTTAAAGATACATGTATTGAACAAAATAGTGAAAACACTTGTGGAAGTCAGAACACGGTGGTGGTCAACCTTTAGCACGCAATACCTTGAATTCAAGACGGAGTAGACTGATAGGTGATGAGTGAAATTTGAATCCATTCTTCATGCAGCACAGCCTCCAGCTCAGCTAAGACGAAGGAGGTGGAAATCGACGCCGAATCCTGGTTTCCAAAACAGCCCACAGAGGCTCGACGATATTCAGGTTTGGGGGCTGTGAGAGCCAGGAAAGATGAACTTCATCAGCATGCTCGTGAAACCACTCTTGAACAGAGCCAACGGTGTGAATATGGGATTCCCGTCTGGAAATAAAGTTTGCACCATTTAGTGAATTTGGTTGCCCAAGAGTTCTCTATACACTGCTGCTGTGATCGGATCGTGTAATGTGACAAGGTGGGGGAGGGGAGAATAGCATGATATATCCCCCCAGACCATAATGGAGCCGCCAACTTCTTTGAAAGTCGGGCAAAAACAATCCACATCATATGCTTCAGATAATGTTCGCCAGACGAACACGCGTCCAATGGTGGGGAAGAGGGTAAAGGGTGAGTTGTCCGACCATACTACATGTTGACAGTCCTCCAACGTCCAGTTTTTGTTGTCATTTCATCAGGCACGTCGCCTTTGAGGATTCTTGTCTGTTATTAGGGTTTTGGGGATAGCAAAATTAGTATTGATGCTCATTTGTTTACAATCCGTTTCAAGGCCCGATCGTCCGTATCCTGAAGCTTCGTCTTTCTACCATTATTTTCGCCAAAAGTTGCTTCGCCGACCCTGTTTTACGGTGCACTGTGTATGCGGTCATGACTTTCAAAACAGTGCCTTGTGTTAGGCCACATAAAGTTGTTATTTTACTCACAGAGGCTCCAACTAGACGTGCACCTACAATTAGACCTCTTTGAAAATCCGTCAGTTTGGACATACAGGCCACTCGCCAGACCTGCACAACATCCACAACCGCCCTGCCTCACTCTACTATTTGTGCACAGTCCGTAACAAACAAGAGAAGGTTGATTTACGCAGTGCTCAGTAATACCAACCACAGTTACAATATGTCCCACTTTTGACAAGTGTTTCCATTATTTTGTCTAATACAATACCTTCTGTGATACGGCTAAGTTCTGACAACACATACGCAATCTCGTACTCCTCTCAGGAGCATTGTGTTGTGTCAGTCGCCATCCTTTCATCCGGCAGAGTAAGACACGGCAGTTAATAATAATCGTTTTTCCACAATTCTGGTGGTCAACTTTGGGATTCTCTACAGACCCGTGTGGAGGACAATGCCTCCAAAATATACTTTAATGAAACTTAATCTGTATCTTATCAAGAGAATGACTTATAACCTTTACCAAATTTTGCTATTTACGTATGCTACACTAAGCTCACTATCTTCTGTTGTTAGTTATGCCTATATTCCTTCAAAGTCCGTTATGCATTTTTATTCGGTGATACCATCGGGGTAGTTCGCTTGCGGACGAAGCTCAGTTGATATCAAACATTTCTCAGTTTGAGAAGGCGAATCCATCACCTAAAAGCAAATAAGCTCTAACAGATTGGTAAATATGATCACTGTAATTGATTGATATTCTTGGGAGCAAAGATCTTCTCTTTTTTCGAGAACGCAAATCCGTGCAAAAAAACACCACACTACATTCTGCCATCTTTGTCAGCGATTTTGCTATGTTTCTTGTGATTCTAGCGATATGTAACCTAACTCAAAAGGTTAGGTTGACAATTATACTGAAAACCACTGTAAGATATATGTTCAGAAAATATCACCATTGCGTTCTGTAGGGTATTACCACGTATTACCTTCTGGTTTAGCCACTATTATGTTCCTTGCCAAATCTTTCACAAGGCATAGATTTAGAGTTCTGGTTAAGAATATTCAGTAAGAGCCTGTGGTGGTCTGAAATCTTGCCTGTGTATTCTAAGATATTCTATGTTTTAACTTGAGCTTCAATTGGCAAAAAGAATGGATGGTGCATACAAGAGATTTTGACTGTTTGCTTCGATATTTCTTTGATTGCAAGTTGTGCTTATCCTTCCCATTTCTGGTGGTCTTATAATATATTTACTTTCGTAATACAAGTACTTTTATAACATAATATAAACAAAGGAGAACATGTTAAACCAATTACAAAAACGAAGTTCACACCAGTTGAACTCAAAACATTTTAATATTTAAGTTATATTCTTTGTTCCAAGTTTATTGCATAATAATAACTATTTATTATGTTTAAAGACCACAGGAAAAGAACGTGCTTTGTCCACTTTGGGCGAAATTGAGATAAGATTGTCATTAATTAGTTCTTTGAAGGGCCTTTTAACAAGCCATCACGTATAGTCTGTCTGCTAAAATCAAATCCTTATTTGGTGTGTAGGTATAAGCAATGCTAATTCTGCATTTTAAAACATTCTCCTGTAAAATCAATAAAATTGACAAAACATGTTCTTTTCCTGTTGTTTTCATTTGTAGCACTGAAATATTTCCTTGATTTAAGAAAAAATAGTCCCTACAAGTATACTAGTAGCCAATTACATAAAAGTAAAGTTAGTTTTGGAACGGAAACATAATTTTACTTCATATGAAGTCATTGAGTCTAAATTCTAGGGTGATATGGCAAAAGTTTATATGTCCATTTTCTTAGTGTTTGAGTCTCATATAGTGTAAGACATTGATTTTCTGCAGATCTATCATATGACAAAAGTTTATGCGGGCATTCTCAACGACTATACGTTAATTCGTATTTGTCATAAATTGGTAAGTCAAAATGTGTGCAACATTAATTTGGCAGAGCTTGATATATTTTAAATGTAATGTTTTTCGCCTACAAAAGTTAGTTTTCATTGGACTTACCAGGTTTTCCTACCGGCAGGTACAGTAATCATATACTGATAGAAGCTTGTAAGACATTTTGCAATAGAGTGTGCCTACTATTCTTCACGTTATGAAGGCATTACTAATGGACGACAACAGAGTATACCGTTAGTATGCGTAGTTGGAAGAAACTTGACTCCAGAAAGACACACACGAAATAATAATGGGCCTGAGCCATAGATGCCTAAATGTCACAAAAAATCACAACTCAAAGGCATGAAATAATTTTGGTACACATTTCTTGTTACCTTTATCAAATTTCTTGCTACCATACTATACACGCTTGTAGCAAAAGAAAAAGGGATGTAAATGGTATTTTGTTCTTTGAGTTACGTGTTAGTGAATAATTTACATGCATTTTGAATTGAATTTTTGTGGCTTTAGGCATCTTATGTTTAGGCGGGATAGGGCGGAGGAGAGGATGTTGAAAGATATTCGATCAGAGCCTAGTTAGGAGGTATAATTTTGGCATTTGCCTGCTATGACTGTGGAAGAGAAACCACTGAAAACTTGAGTCAGGAGAGAATAATTTGGATCGAGTCAAGAATAATAAAATATGTTGAAATTTGTTATTCTGACATACAAGATCCTGATTACACCGTGAAAAGTGAAGAATAATCTTCAGATACTATTTTGTGTTAAAATAACTCCCAATAAAGTCTTGTGAACGATTTGCAGAAGTACTTGATACACTTGGGTTTTCAGCGTAATTATGTTTTTATGTCGATTTTTGAGCAGGCTTTCAAACGCTTATTCTGCAAAGGTACGAAAATGGACATATTACCCTAGAATTGTATAATTGTGTTTCACCTTCATTATTACAAATTCTAATAACATATTTTCCTTAACCAAGGTGTGATTGTAAAATGACTTCTTTCTCTTCTTGCAGATTATGTGTCTTTGAAGACAACTGAAGCGTTATCATACTTCATACTGTCCGCAATCTGATGTATTGCCATTTATATTGACGGATACGATCGTTGCTATAAACTTGATCGTTGAGTTTTGCATTTATTGTGTGTCGGTTTTGAGGTGGTGTTCAATGCGAAATGTTGGAAACAGAGAAAAGTGCAAATGGCCTACAGAAACATCATGATGGATAGCACTTAATCTTTAAATTTCATACTCACAGTTGAACAAAAACCTCTATTTCATATTCTGTAAGTATATCAATTTTGAACACTCACTGCCAAACTATTTCCTTGTCGCAAACTGCCTCACTTAATAATGGAAAGAACATTTTTTCTCCTATTGGAACATTTCTTTTGAGTCCTGTAAAGAAGGCACGTTTTTGCTCAACGTACGAACTTGTATTTGAAGTTCCAGATGATGTAACTAATTGACAACATACTTCGAAGTACCTGTCAAATTTATAACCTAAGGAATTGCTTGTGTCGATATAAAATAGAGTTATATCTACAGTTTGAGGAACAGTTCCAATTTGACGCTAATATGTATATTTCTTATTAATTATATAGACAATAGATCAGTCCGTTTGAAACTTACAAAAACAAAATCTTCTCCTAAAAAGCAATGAAATTGATTCGCAAAAGGCAAAAGAACTACAACATTTATACTGGAAAGTATTGTATTAATAATCTATGGGAAGTTCGTAATACTATTATTTGACTAGAAGATATTTTCAAGACAATGATATTAACGGACTGAATTATAATTATTTGCTTTAGTGTTTAACAAGCTATGAGGATAATTTCGGCACTAGTATACCATCTCCCGTTGCAGGGCAGTTCCACTAAGATGTATTAGAAGCACTGGTGGACAATCGTCAGGTACTGTTCAATAGTAAGCCTAAATACATGTCATTATAAAATTATTCCGAACAATAGAACTTTAATATATTTAAATTGAATATACGTCTTCCTTATTTCAAACATGAACATAGCATATTTATATTAAAATCTTCTTATATTTTAAAGATCAAATATCCTTGTATTGTTCTCTACAGTAACATCAATACACGTATTTCAACTTTAAATCGGTATTAAACATGTCGAAAGTCAAAAATGTTCAGTCGGTTATTTTGTGTTTGGTTATTAAGAAATATAACTACCAATTTGGCTATTATTTTAAAAGTGAATTATACATGTTCTTTCCAAGAAGGCAACTAAAAGCGTACCTTCAAATGTTACGGAGTTAGTTCTAATCATAACATACCATACTTTTAATCACAGTTATTAAAACATGTTTCTTTTTTTTAAAATTAAGATTGCAAAATGTATCGAAATTAGCTAGTAAAGAGAGTACAAAGATTACCCTAAAATAACGTAATTACAAAAGATTGAACACAGAACAAGTATAACAAAAGTAACAGATAAAATTGCATTTAATTAAATTAGAATATGACTACAAATATACATTAATAGACTCATAACTAAAGTATAAACAGGAGTACAAACCATTGCAGAAGTAATAAACTAACATTTTTTTTATTTCAAAGTCTATGTTTTTGAAAAATAATTGGTAAAAATATAAAATTGCTTGGTACGTTTCTTTTAAGTATTTATTAATATTAAACTTCTTTAGGCCCAGTGAGTATTTACAAAATTTAGATATTAGATTTTTTATTATGGTGATCCCAGTTAATTTTAAAATTGATGAAAGACAGGTTTAAAACTATACATACAAAATTTTGTTATAAAATTAGTAATGTTATGGTGACTATGTAATTAATTCTGTAACATGATGTATCGAAGGAGGAAATAAAGTACAATGTAATACACTTGTTTTCTTTCAGCAAAAATTATCAACATCTCGAATTTTATGTTCTATTGTGCTGCAGTTATCCTTGTCTTTCTTCAGGGTGAGATTTGTTGTAGTTCCTCGGCAACACTCAAGAAAACAATCGATCCTCCAGATCTTTATATAAGTGCAATGTAGTTGCTTCATTTACTTTTCAAAGCAACACAGTCTTCTACTCTTAGTCAAAGCAGGACTATACTGGTTAGAACTGGGTATTGCTTCAAAAGATAGTCGTAGCAGGTTGAAAATTTCCTCAGAATCCGATTACAACACTTTGTTATGTTACATCGTTGATAGGCTCTAACAATAATTGCGCTGCAAACATTTGGCCAGACCCCGAAGATATTAAATTGCCGTATATATATGTCGAATATAGAAGATAGAAGATATATGTCCATGAAAATATGTATGCACGTCGATAGTGTTTCGTTTAACGTCCAATATCAGGTTACCACTGTCGAACTGCCTTCCAATTTGAGTACATTTTATAACAGTTGAAGACGCGTAAACCAAGCTGTGATCGCACTATTTCAAATAGGTAATTCGGCAGAGAACGGCACCGTCTAGGACTTTACCCGGACTGTACAAGAAAACGTGCATTGGTGTAATACATGGGTGTTGAAATATTCAGAATCATGCACCGGCAAATCTCCTCAGTTCATTAGATGTGTTCTACTTACATATTTCTTCCAGTTAGGGCGCATTAGACGTCAATGCCATAGTTTTCTTGGTTCCTTTTAAAGAGTTAAAAATTCTAAAATAATCGAGAAATGATCACTACCAAAAATTATGCATCACACTCACCCCATTATAACCTGGACGCTAGAACAGAGATAGTAAAAATTTGGTCAATGTAAAACTAAAATCTGTTGCTTCACTAGTGTTCAATAAAAATAAAATAAAGACGTAAACAAACGTTTCACCAAGCCTAGCTCTCAATTCGTTTATTCTACTAAAGAAACGCCCGGTTCGGGCAGTTGTCGGGAAAGATTCTGACGATTGAAGAATGTAGAACTTTAGTTCCGTGTAATATATTCAAGAGTAAGTTGTAAGCTGTTATTCAAGGTAAAAACAAACAGCGACGTCTCGTTCAAGGTAAAAAAAAAAGAGCACAGGTGCCTAATAAACGAGTTAACGATTCCAATATTTACACCATCGCATGCACGACCAGCAGTTTGGAAATCGAGGAAACACAATTGGTATAATTCCCTAAAATTGGTCTCTGGATTCACTTCTGTCCTGCAAGTAGAAAATCACGCAAGAAGTATCGGAAACCAAGCTTCATTGTCGGTATGATATCCATTAAGACTCAATTACGAGAAAGCTATAAGAGTTATTGAGAACACTATCTCTTGAATCAAAAAGGTCGTACCCCCAAACCCATTGCAACCACTTTGAGTTACAGTTAATTGTATATATTATATAGGGACATGTACGTAGTTTCTAGATCGCTTACCATTTTGTACCCGCACGTTCGTTATTCGTGGGCTTCGAATAGCTACTTGCTGAAGTATGTTTCCATAACCACTGAACATATTGCTTCGGGTTTTGAATTAGTAGCACCGTCTATTTTCTTTTTCACATGGTAAGAATATATAGAAATCAGAGTAGGAGGTCCCCCTTAACACTCAATAACCCCACAGATTGGTCTTGCATTTCTGCATAAATCTTGGTTTCGGATATTAAAACCACAGAGAAAGAACATGGTTTGTCGATTTTTAGCGAAATTGAGTAAAGAGTGTCATCAGTCAGCTCTTTGAATGACCCTTTTAACGAGCTATCATGCATGTATAGTCCGTCCACTACAAGCAAATCTACTTGATGTGCCGCTATACGCACTGCTAATTCCGAAAAGCTCTTGTAAAACCTACAAAATGGACAAAGTACGTTATTTTTCCTGTGTTCTTCATTTTTAATTATACTTCGTTCCTTTTCCAAAGGACGTGAACGGCGCATGGGGAATATCGAGGTAGCCCTCCACATATTCTCTTCCAACGGCACAAAGTAAGGTGGAGTGGTCTGTCCGACGCTCTGTCACCTTTACCCCCTAGGTACCCAGGAATACCAAGGACACACTGGTACTCAGTTTGATAGGAGGTTGAGTGCACTTCAGATCACCAGGCATGGGAACACTGCGAGAGAAATCTCCAGCGTCCTGGCCGGGAAGATTTGAACCCGAGACGCCCGATTCGTAGTCAGACGCGCTACCGCTTGACCCACGGCGACTCATTATTTTATTTGAGTACTTCATGGAAAGAAAGAAAAATTATTAAGTTTTTCTGTAGAAGGTTGTAGATGTTCATTTTGAGGGATATGAATTTCGTCTATAACATTTCCAATGTCAAACCGATACCAATATATATTCAACGTTTTAAGATTTTAAATAAGTCTTAATTCAACAATTCAAAACATTCGATATTTTTACTTCTCTTACATATGAAATGATGAAACATTATGAAAGTGTCTGAGAAGGTGACTATATGACGGCCTGATGTTGCTGATGTTTCTAACTATTGAATGTGGTGCAGTTGTCAGTACATCGCAAGGAGGTGTTGGAGGCAATTAATTGCGCACAACATGGAGAACGATTTCGAAACCAAAATCTCGCGTCCATAGAGATGATACCGAAGACGATGACGAATTTTCCCTCCGAGATACGGATAGCAGCTTTGGAGTGGATTGTTTCCACGGGTCAATTGAAAACACAATAAACACATCTCAAGTTGACACAAAATGATGCGGATAAACAGAAAAGATGACAATATGTACTTGTGAGTTTTGGGAGTCAGTTATATCTCAGGTTGATTATAGGGAAATCAGCAGATGGATATGGTTCGAGCTATGGCAAGCAGAGGAGGAAATTGAAAGTGACCAGAGAAACTCGTGCGTCACACCTGAGACAAAACCGATCAACTTATCAATGATTCTCAAAAGGTAAGTCGACGAGGCTTGTAGAAGATTTCTGCTTTAGATTTGTGTAAGTATGCAGAGCAAACTGACAGATCATTGTATATAGTTTTCTTTGGCATGTTAACACTCCAATTTAAGTCCCGTGGGTTCTCCATTTTACGCTTTTCAAAGCAAACTTGACTAAATAAAAGTTGTCGCACAGTTAGGTATGCCCACAATGTGAGGAGACTTCGTAACTATTTTAAAGATTCTATGCTTTAGTGTATATGTTATGATATATTCATTTTCAAGGTTGGAGAGAAGAAGGATTAGTATTACACATGGAGAATCTAACTGGAATAAAATAATTCTTAACGTTGGACAGGACGTCGTTGCTCTTACGCTAATTATTGTTCTGGCACCTAAAGATAAATCTGGGAAAGAACACAAAAATACGTTAAATATAAAGGTGCGTCAAAAGTTCTGCAATATTTACCTGCTTGCATCATCTGCGTCACATGACCGAAGCAGCTAAGGCGTCGAACAGTCCCGTCAGGTAGAATCACTCTCAAGTAGTGCTTCGTTTTGTGTGTGAAGTGACATAAAAAATGAACATGCAACATCAAATTCATAAACTTCTGCTGTACATTAGACGTGCGAAAGATGAAGGTACATTTTATCACAACACAGCAATAAGATGGATCAAGAAATCTCGCCCTGGTTGTGAGAATTCGATAATTACATCTTGTTAATTCTTGACAAGGAAATTTTTATGAGGAGAAACTTGTATATTGGGCTCCTTCAATCCTATACTTTTCTCAAGCAACTACTTTGGTACGCTGGCACGTCTTTTTCATGATCTATCGAGGGACTACATTTGTGGCAACTCCGGTCAATGTTTGAGTGTTTATTATCTCTTCATATGTTTGATCTTAACGAGAACTACAGATGCGAGAGGTCACTCGAAATGCTGAGAAAACCAGCGTAAGCAAATGTCACTACTATAACTAAATTATGGACACCTGAGGTTACTTTTGTATGGGGATTAGATCAGATTAGGCCCCTTAGATCATTGAAGAAAAAACTGTGATTTTAGCCCTTGCTAGTATAGTAAACTGTTTAAATTAAAAACCAACACTTCAACAATATTTGATTACTGTTAAGTTACAAACATATGGTGAAGATATTACTACCCAGTAGGCTACAATTCTAAAAATCATTCAGAAGAGAATAAGTGAAGATATATCTTTCAATCTGTATCTCTGGCTATATCTAAAAATCTGTATAAACTTCAAATGTTTCCCCAGTATATTTATAATTCAAACAGATACTTCGAGTTAGGCATCTATTCAGTTTAAACTCAATTTAATACGCAGAATATCGCCTTGCGGCCCGTTTTTATTTAAGTTTTAATTCCTGAGTTATTCATATAATAGCATACCGTACTCTGCATCTAGTATAAAATATTGCAAATATTTACTTTTTTTTGCAAGAATTAAGACAAATAAAAAACGGACCACACAGCGATATCAAGCGTAAAAGGCTGAGTTAGAACTGAAAATTTGGTCCATTTTGGTTTATACTGGAGATGGACAAACGAGATTAAGTGTCCTCTCCGCTTCCTGGCTTCATATATTCATGAAAATTTTGGCAGCATCAGCAGTCAGTCCAGTATCGCTTTTAGATAGAGGTCATTGCGGGCGACTTATGTTACTTTAATCGCCAAATCATAATTTTAAAGCTATGGCAATGTATCGTCCAATTTTTAATGCGGTGTATATACATTGTTACACGAACTGTCTTCAGTCTACTCGGCAAAAATAATTCGATCAATGTCAGGATCTGTGGGCTTGTTAGATCTTATAGTTCAAAGTAGCTTGGAGAAAACGTTTAGTTAATCTTCAAATCTTCTAAAACTGATATTAACAATACCAATAACAGTCACAGAAATTTCTAGCCACGAAAAATTGACAAACTATCAAATTCTATCCTCATAGCTACGTCATTTTTCTAAGTTTTCTCAAAATCGTAATTAATGACTAACGTCTGTTTATTTGATAATCTGGTCACTTCTTTTGTATATACGTTACATAATTTAACTCAACGTTGATTGATTGTGACAGATAAGGTACCTAATCCTCTCACACATAGTGACAGTTCAGGCCTGCAGCCTTAGGGGCTGATGCTTCGTAAATTTTCCTTGCCCCAATACAAATATTTAATGTTATGTATGTTTCGTAAGCCCAAGCCCTTCCATAATTTCTTTCGTGCCCCTACTCATTGTGGCTTGCGGCGTGCCTGAGTGTAACACCCAGTGGATACAACCACTAACCGCCACTTAGATAAACACGAAATTCTAGTAAACAAATAGAGCGAATCTTATTCTACACATACACGAACTAGTTTGATATTTAAGCTTTCAAGCAGCATGCTTCTAATTTCAGTTAGGTTTGCAGTTTCAACCATGACTTTTTTTTAATCAAATCGTTTAGCTTAATTGCAGTATCTTATAATGAGGCGAATCGCAATAACTACTCCATTAGCGACGGATCATAATAGTAATGACACAAGATGCTGTAATATGCCAAATTCTATTTTTTTCTTCTTCATTTTTGTCAAAAATATTTTTATATTATCATATCTATTATTAATAATTGTGTTAGGAAGGTCAGGCTTGGTGCTTTTATTTTCATTATACCCGATTAATCGCCACGATTTCAGTTGTATTACTATAATGATCGGGGCATCACTCTATTAGCTCTTGATGATTAGAAAATGATGCAGAAGAGAGGGCAGTGTTCAGTCACCGAGGGAGAGTATCAAATCGTTTGTTTATATAAAAAAATGTAGGTGAACTTAATTACCAGGAAATTTTACCCCAGTGTCACTTTGACGATGGCTTGATGTCGTATTTTGCGCACAGGGTGTAGCAAGGTCTAATCAGGTATCGTTGAAGATGTTTGTTTGTCGTTCTTTGTATGTCAAATTCTCCTTTATGGACTACTCGTGAGTAATCTGTGGTTTAATACAGCTGTTTATGTTCTAGTATATTCCTTGTGGTGTGTTTTGATCTCGAATGCTCTGTTAATGAAGGCACTGTTTATCTTTCAAACGGAGAGTGAAACAAATGAGTATGTTTGGCATTATTGTTTCTGGGCGATTGGTGCAAGCAGATTTTCAGCAAGTTGGAGAGACTCAGTTTCTGACAACGATTCCAGATGCGGATAACATTAATCATGTGGTTGTGTTTCTGACTGGTACCCAACCTTTTCCTGATGGAACTGGAGGATCCGTCTACTTTAGTTGGCCAGATCCTAATGCACTACCTACTTGGCAGTTGCTTGGGCATATAACAAATGCTAAGCCATCGGCAATTTTCAAGATTTCGAAGTTGAAGAAGACTGGCTTTGGAGACGGTGTGAATGGATTCACATTTAATCAGCAGCAGATATCACATAATGCCCAGATAGGAATTTCAGTGGAACCTTTGACAACGATTGAGCAACAAACTCCTGTCATTTCAGAAGCAAGTTCTGTTAATTCTTTCATCGAGTTTAGTCAAAAGATGTTGGAAAACTTCTTCAACTATGCAGCCAGTTTCGGTGTTACACAGGCACAAATGACACCAAATCCAACAGAGACATTTGTACCGATGTCTACGCTACAGAATTGGTATACAACTTTTCAAAGACGCTTGCAAGAGAATCCAAATTTCTGGCGGTGCTGAGCAAGTGATAGTGTTATTATTTATAATTGGATGCCATGAAATCAGATACTGATTAATTGATAAAATGGCTGGTTTGAAAAGTTCTGTTTATGTGGATTTTATCCTTAATTTGCATTTTATATATGCGTTTGTGAATCATTGAACATACTACTATTAACATGCTTTCTGCGAAGAACTGGAATATGTGCTATGATTGTATTCATATATATAGCTAGGTAAAACATTTATACCCCAACAATTTCATGTTAAACAATTTTCTACGATCTACATATGTTTTACTAACAAGTTTTGGAACTGTTGTAAGTCTATCCAAAAATAAATTATCGCAAGTGATGTGCATTAAAACATCATACGTACGTTTAAATACATATTAGGGTAAATTTAAGATTGTACAGAAATATATTGTGTTTCACTGACTACATAGGTCCACATAATTATTTACCATACAGCTAGGTTTTGTTTTTAAAGTAGATTCTGCAACAGTGATGATTATTACGATTCCCCCACGGTGCTAGAGGTATGAAATCCTATTGTTCCTTGTGAAAAGCCACTTTATAAACACGCTTGAGTGGTCAAAGGTTGTTACTCGTTCTTTGAAGTCGTAAGAGTAGAGCTGGCTCCGGTTAAAGAAAGAGTAGTGTAATTACAGGTAGAATATAAACAAATCTTGCTTACCAAACCTAAATTATTGGAACCATCATTAAGGTATAATGAAATTTATTGATAAATGTAATGAGGGTTTCATTCGACAAGCGTAGCGGCTCAGAAAGCACAAGTATTTGGTTGATCTTCACAGTTTTATTTGCCTACTAGCATTTTAACATTGATTTGCCATAAGAAAATGATAACTTATGGAGTTTTCGCAACGAAACCTTTGTCGAATGTTCATGACTTACTCAGTTTTTTACGTATCTGCCTCACGTGCTTTTAAAATTACAGGGAGAAGCATTGATTCCTTCTGTCCTAAAGGAGAAAGGAATAGGAGTTATAGAATTAGCTGTATACTACGTCTGTAGTAGCCTCATCGCGGAGCGGTAGTGTGGTACTGAAGGTTCAGTTATTTTCGGTACCGGATGGGTACAGCTATGGACAAATGGTTTTAGGCATATCTTTAGAGAATACTTCCTAAATTTGCAGACGTGTCTCTCCTGCGTGTAACTTCTATGAGAGAAAATTAAAATTAGGCTTAACAATTCCCATTGGGTTACCAAAACATCCCTCTCCGGGATAAAACGAGGGACGATACAACTTGTTGAAGATTTAAGACTTGTCAACGAAAAGTGATATATATTTATATATATATATATATATATATATATATATATATATATATATTCAAATATCTCCATTTCCTTAGCTAAATTCAGTGTACCCACTGACCTGGCGAACCTGGGAAAATCTGAGGATTCATTGGTAAAAGTTAGGGAATATTAAGTACGGATCCTTGCTCCTCTGCGCGTATTGTGTCAAACGTACATTTTAACTACATCAGACATTTCTTACGTGGTATGACATACCTGAAGGAGGTTGCGATTGCAGCAGGACCCAGTGGCTTTAAATTTTCCTTATTTTTTAAATATATATATACTTATTTTCAGAACAGGGCTTGTACTGACAAAATGCATGAGATTGTTGACTGAAATATTTGCTTTTGGTAATCATACTAACTGTGCCTTACGTGTATGACAACCTAGAGGAAAAGAGTTCAAGAAGTTTGCCAACATTACACTTGCAGTTTTCCCGCTTCTAGCAGCCAACCGATAGGGAATCGAAACAACTCATTTTTTGTCTCCATCTGTAGGCTTGCGGCGCCATAATACTGATTATTTTGGAAACTAGCTTTCACTCGGGACAAATTGCATAAGTTTTACTAGTAAAATCACACCCTTTCGTACTCTTAAAAATAATAATATACTTTCAAAGAAGAAAAATAAAATCAACATGTTTTAAACATTGCAATCCTTGTGAAAAACAGTGGCAGATAGACAGCGACTTCACTTTGGAGTAACGCTTAGTGACAATGTGTGGGTGCATGAACGAAAGCACAACAACGAAAATATGCCACCAGGTCGTCAGAATTTGATCACGTGGGAGAAAAAAAGCTTTTCGCCTGGGAAGTGTTTTGGCTGCCCCCGCTCTGGTTGTCCGTCAACATGTGCTGAAGTTAGTGCATCAGTGATGCGTTCACCTTGCAAGTCGACCAGAAAGCGTTCCGCAGAACGTGGAATTAAAAGGAGCACAATGCAGCTCCATATGAAAAAGGACTTAGGCCTGCAAGCATTCCGACCAATGGCCATCAATGAACCAACGGATGATGACTTAAACCACCGGCAGGAAGCATGCAGGATCTTGTTGGAGGCCTGCCCCACCATTCCTGCTCGGAAGTGATTTTTTTTTTTCTGAGTTCGCGGGATAGAAACATCTTAATACGGGCAAAGGAAAACCTATATTTTTACCAAGAAATTAAGAAAAATCCTCCGCACTTCATGCTTTGGGCGGGGATGACTGAAGAACACATCTTTGGTCCGTACTTCTTTGAGGGTTCCGTGACCCAGGTTACTTATCTGGAGATGTTGAATGGCCGGCTTCTTCCACAGCTGCAGAATTTGGGTACCAACGACACGGTTGTTTACCAACACGATGGAGCTCCTGCCCACTTCGCACTTGCTATTCGTGAACGACTGAATGAACTGTTCCCTGGCCGGTGGATAGGAAGTGGGTCCCCAAATTCACCAGCCCCTTATCCTTGGCCTCCTCGAAGTTCTGACCTTACGACCTAGACAATGCCCTGTGGGTGATACGTCGGGAAGAAAGCGGTACGTGGACAATGATGCTTTGCGGGCAAGTGTGCTTGAAGCCTTGCAGCATGACACCGCAGCTGCTAAAGCGGATGAGTAGGACGATATGGAGGCATATCAAGCTGTGCAGGGTTAATGGTGGTGCACATACGGACGTTTTGGACAATTAACTGTAAGCGTTATTAAAATTACAATGAAATAATTGCACGTGTAAAGGGACTTTCTGGCCACTCTGTATAAATTTTGAAATTTTACACAGTTGACACAGTTACTCGCCGTTGGATAGATTACTGCCTCCTCCTACCTCACAGCTCAACACTTCCGCTACTCGCAAGCAGTCCAACATTCAACTGATCTTTTTTCCGATTTAACACAATTCTCACTTTTTTCTGTTTCACACTTCACAGGTGATTAACTTACCTATTTCTCCTGTAAATTTCCCTAATTTTTTACTATTTCTGGATCGGTTCTGCGGAACTTAAGCCGAAGAAACTAAGTGTAATAGAAGAAGAGGAGGTATTTTTTCGAAGTGATAGTCAAAACTTTATCTCGCTGCAGTACTTTCGCCAAGTAAGAGCGTCGAAAACTTCTCTTCCGCGCGCTTTTATGTTCTGATTTGACGAATTTGCTTTTCGAACTATTCACCACTAGTATTGGAAGCTTAACCTGAGTGTGTTGCATTGTGATCCGTGCTCCTACATTTAAGTTTCATTTGAAACGCCATTTCTCCATATGTCGATGGATATTTGTAAACCGGGTATGCGTGTATTGAATTGTTTTGCAGTAGTCCCCCACCCTCTTTATAAGATGAATTACTTACAGTAGTGGTTTTGTAGATACAACTGTATTGAGGCCTTGTATCCATACTTTATTTTTATTTCTTCTTGTTAAAGATTCCTTTTCGTTTTTTTTTTTTTTTATATATATATTTCTTAATTATTCGTGTTTATGTATTTACTTTATATTTATTATTTATTCAAATATTTTTGTGTATCGATTCAGTTTCCTTTTTTATGTGGTTTTGCTTGGTCCCGGGTTCGATTCCCGGTGGGGACTCAAAATTTCGGTGTTGACCCAGCATCATCGTGAGGACAATTGGGGAACTGCTGTGAATAAAAGACAGTGGCGATCACAGTTGAGAGCTTCGGCTCTTTTCTCCCAACACGTCTGGTCAGCGTGGGAGCAGTAGACCAACTTCCTCTTCCAGTAGTGGATTGAATATGGCTATGATTTATTATTATTAGTTCTGTTACAAGTTTGTTATAGTGGCCCTGACCATTGAGGGACGAACTGTGATTTGTTGAAATTTGTTTAATTTCTGAAAGTGAACGATCTCTGGGATGTGATTGGCTGGAAACGTAGAAAGGATCATGTGGCCTTCGTGCAGCTTATGAACTAATAGTATTGATTATGGTTTCGTCTGAGGAAGGTACTGTTATATAACTTACTCTACCACATAAGGTGCCTGTTATCAAGACAAATGATATTTATCTTGTTTAATTTTAATAATGGACTTCTTTCCTGTTAAACTTGTGGGTGGCGTACGCACTTTATATTTACTTGAATCCAGTTCCATCTGCCTAAGTTTTTAAAGCAACGAAAATGAGATTTTTTTCTGTTTTTTCGTGGAAATATTAAATTTGTATTTCTTATTAGGGTAATGCCTCTGCATTAGGTGATGATGCTATAAAGAAGAGGTCTTGTTTCAGTCTTAGTTGGATGGAGGTTAGGCTGTTTCCTAAGATTCTTTGATCTGTTGAACACAACCAATTTCAGGGATATTGTTGTATCTGTAAAAACGCGTTTAAATTTAGCAATATGGGACACTAGGCAGCTGTTAGCTATAGGCCTTTCATATGTTACCTTTTCATGCGTTTTATTTAACACTTATAGAGCTTCCTTTGCCTTAACTATAGTATATAGGATGACCTGGAAATTTGTGAATAGTGACTTGGAAAACCTGGAAATGTCAGGGAATTCCTGGCCAGATGAGTGGGAACCCTGAAAGTACGTCATATTATTGTGCATAGGTCTGCAAGTTAAGAAATATATACGGTATTTCAATATATATTTTTTTTTACAGTAAGGAAAGCTATAAACATGCGTCCAAATTTTTGTCCATAGCTGCTTGTATCTACAATTCGAAAAAAAAAAAAAAAAGTCACTTGTTACTCCAATTGCTGTTGTGCATTGTCTTTAGACAGAATTGCTTAAAAGGCCGTAAAACGTTTTATGTAGAACAACAGAAGATCTCTTCACCTTTGCACGTACACTGTAGAAGTAGAGAGTATTGAAGATGATCAAGTCACGGAGAGACAAAATAGCAACTTGGACGATGATCCAGTTAGACGAACGAATAAGGTGCACTGAATCCACAAGAGAAACAGGAATACACACGTGTGCCAGTCCCAAGGGTTTTGTAGTAATATAGCCGCTCCGGTTGTTTGGACAAGCGGGAAGTATGGATACAAGGGTATCACTTTACATATGTACAGATATTTTTATTTTACATTGAAGAAAAAACCCTAGCAGAACAGTGCTGCACAGATCCAAGCTGTATCATGCGTACAGTACAGTCAGGGATTTCGCAAGGATGCATGCGTCACGGAACGTGGTAAGACGCAAAACCACAACGTCGTGTGAGAAGCCCAGTAGTATGCCCGAAATAGTCACAGTGCTTGTGTGCCAGCGAAGGAAAGTTTTGAATAGGAGGAATGCCACAACAGCAAGATTTACCAGAATCTATGGCCTGGAGAGTTATAGGCAAGCTGGCAGCACGATAGCCACAGCGAGTCCTTGCAGAAGCAGTTGAAGTGTCACTCATTGTCATTTTCCACCTGTGAACACAGTTGCAACAAACTGGACATGTTCAGTAACGGCTTGGACAGGGTCGTCCATGAGCCATAACGGCACGTCGGAATATGCGCCAAACGCTGACAGACCTCCAACGTGCACTTCTCACAGGAACAAGACTCAGGGTATCAACCCAAACTATCCCGAATACCCGACATGAAGATAGTCTCTCGCAGAAACAGTGTGTGTTCCATTGAAGGCACAACATCGTAGGACCGTAGAAACTGGGGTGTGGCACATCGCTTGCCGAGTGGAGTTTGGGGTGGGGTTCTTCGTTGAGTTGCGCTTCAGTCTGAAGGCAGATAATGGACTGCCATTGATCTGTTGGGAACGTGGAATCAGTAACACCTGCTCATGTGCGTGAAAAATCCCGATATGGTGGCAGTGCATGTATGGTGTGCCCGCCATTGCCAGTGGGCGACGTACACCGACCTGCATGTCATTCGGCATGGTAGTCTGACACCCGTGAAGTATAGAGAGAAGAGATCCTTGAGCCTCATGTTATCCCTATAGCTGCTGCAATTTGTCCTCCTTTCATTTCCATGGACGATAATGCCTGTCTTCACTGAGTTCAGATGGTGGATGCCATGCTTCAGGAGGCAGGTATCGAACGTATGGTGTGGCCTACGTGCTACCCGGACCTCAATTCTAAAGAACACGTCTGGGATGCTATGGTGAAACACATTGTAGCCCACGTCCAATAACTCCTCAACAGCTGAAAATTGCCCTCCTGGAGGAGTGGCCCAGGATACCCCCAGACTCTGTTGGACAACCTCATCAATGCGATGCCCAACAGGTGTTAGCAGGTCGCGGAGACCGTACACCTTACTTGCGATGAGTTGATGTATCATCCTGTACGATCTTGTGTCCTTTCCTGTCCCACGTGTGTTGAAAGTCCCCGGTACTCTACTTTCCTCGTTTTACGTGTGAGTCTGATGTTTCTGCTACGGGAGAGCTACTAGCTTCCACATGCAGCACTGTGCCACTAGGTTGAACTGTCATTTTTTCTGTTATTGCCGTATTCCCGTAATTTTTTTGACCAGTGAGGCACATTTTACGCAAATAACTTAGATTTTGAGAGTTGGAAGTGCGTGTGGGGTCGTTATGCTATTACATACATAATGACAGTTGGTCTAATGCTTTATTACTCTAAACATACAATCAGAGTAATAGAAAGTGATCGATAAGAGCATTTTGTAAGTACTATATATTGTTCATTATGCCATTTACCAAACCGAAATCGATACAGATTTATAATGTATAATGACGTATATGTTCTGGTTGTGATTTGGTTAAGTGTTGCTACATTTTACTATTTTGGACTTCATAACGTTTTCTGTCGGCCATTTTCTATGCATCTGAGTGTACATAAATGGAAACAGCGAAAATAGATGCAAGCAGTGTTCGAGTTGTGCAGTTTCCAGAGAAGGTGGTGAGGGTTAGAATTTCTAAGACATCTAGATTACAATATATTACACCTGTTCATATCTCAGATTTGGCAGATATTTCGACAAACAACCAAGAAAGATCCTTACTGAAGGGGAAAGGTCTCAACCATCCCTCCCATACAAATGGAATATTGGATTCAAATACATAATTAAGTTTTAAAAGATTCTGGTCAACCTTTAGTCTTAACGCGTTGTTGCCTGTCTGGGCCATTAATGGAAATTGAAAGCTATTGTTTTCTCTGCGAATGATAATTATTTCGCCGTCACTACCCTCTTGAAAGTCAGTTAAATAAACGAGTATATGTGAAATATTAATAGACGTTTAGAGAATATATCATTGTCATGCAAACTAAACTTACTTTTGAATGCTCAAATTTCCTTCTGTAATTAACCTTTTTGACTTCAGCGTTGAGGGAGATGACTCAACGCTAAAAACTAAAAGTTGGGCAAATATTTATATTTCTTCTCTCATCTTTCTTTGTTCAGGTTGTGCGTTCAAATATTTTCAAAAAGAATCCAAACAGTGAATTACGTATGTAAATGTTGGCATAATTATACAATTTATGTTCACAAACAGGTGTGATGTCTGATATTCAGAGATTATCGTCTCTGACGAAAACAGTTGCTTGTTCTAGGTACGTTAAGCCCACGTCATTCATTCCTATCTTGTGTTGACCTTTGTCTTACAAGGGAAGTATCCGAGTGGGCACTCGAATATGAAAAATATTTGCAATGCATTTCATACAGTAGTTAATATACCGGAAATATCAGAAATTGTAACTTGAAACAGACGCACATCTTGATCCTTGGAACGTGTAGCTTAAAGAACTGAAGAAAGATAAGGAGCACAGGGCGCCAAGAAAATATAACCGGAACAAAAACAAACGAATTAACACATATCTAGGTATTTATTAGGTCTATTGATGATTCCTTGAATGTTTAAAACTGTTTTTATCGTGTTTTTAGTTTTTCTGTAAGATCTTTCATAAAGTATCACACACTTTTGCACTTCACAAACAGAGAACTTAAAATAATCAAATATTTCCCCAGATATTTATTTGTGAATTATTTTATTGATTTGCCCTATTATACGTGCATGTGTCAAGATACAAGAGGTTGTATTCCAAGGTACACGAGCCTTTGTGCCATGGAACACTTTGCTTTAAATTTTTAAGGAATGGAAAACACAGCAGAAGACAAATACTGAAGCAGTTTTAATTCAGGAACTTTCAAAGTTTAAGAGCACAGACATGGAATTGGAAATATAAATGTCCCTGAAATTATAATTTGGAAAACGTAACATGTGTTCCATGGTACAACAGTTTCCCCTACTTGTTCTCCGTTTGTACAATATGACATCATTTACTTGCAAAGTGAGTTGAATAACATGTCAACTAGTTCTAATTGACGGTTCTTGCATTACTGGGTTAACAACGTCAGAGAGACAGACATTCATACAAATAAGTAATAAGTTGTCTCCGACAAAGCCACATTTACAAAAGTTGGAGAGGATAAGAATGAAAAACGCGCCAACCTGTGCTTTGTGAGTCAATGGAGACACAGTTCTGAGTGCACGCAAAGTATTCTTTATCTGTGCTAAATTTTATTACGAGTGAAGCCTTTATATGTTTGAAAGACCAATAAATCATGACTTCGGGGTGACCGAGAGGTAGAGCGTTCGCTTTTCGTTCACGTGGTCACGGGTTCAAATTCTGCCGGGGTTCATTGAACGCAGTTGTTCTGAGACCACTTTACCAAAAACTAGGTCCCGTCCATAGAAGCTTGCCAGCTCGTTTAGGACGTTAATAACAATTTACACACACATATAAATCGCCCTAAAATTTTGTGAAAATTAAATGTCGAGAGATAAAATGCCATAGTGGCCAGATGTTGAAATTAGCTTCGAAACCGTGAGTGAGTTCTTGATGGTGCTTAATCTAAGGTCTTAATCTCTTCCTTCCCCATTCCTTTCCCCAGAAGAGGATCATCATATCTCAGATTTGAAATGGATTTCGACCAGAGATGTCTGTTCAGCCCATGGTATGTAAATTGAGTAAAAAATAATATTTAATAAGGGCTGTTGCTCTAAAGGTTTTAAAATCAATTAATGTAAAGTTTTGAAGTTCGAATTGCCCGAAATTGTTTGCATGATATGATTCAGAAGATTAAATCCATCTGAAGTTGTTAAAAAATGCAGGAAAGAAATAATAATTGCTGTGGCTGGGTCACGAACTGGCATCTTTCAGTATGGATGTACAGTATGATTTGCAGAAAGTTTCCTCAATAAGAATTTCTGTATGTAGTGGAGTGCTGTGATTAAAACATTAAGTAACTGGTGCGAGAAACGTTCCATAGACGCCGCTGGTTGGCTGTGCCGTGGTAATATAGAGTGGCTAGAGATCCCGGTTCGAGTCACAGTCATAGCAACTAGCAATTTTTCAACTTGTTACCTGACGCATGCGCATGAAACAGGCATGCTAATCTCCATATAGGAGATTCGTTATGGTCTCGCCTTATAAGGGTCTGTCAGTACATGGTGTGAAATTCTATTCGAACTTCAGTTGATATGTAACAATTATTATTAAACCAACAACGGTACAGTAAATAACAACAGTTAACAGATACAAAAGTAACTCACACGGAATATCAATTTCAAAACGTGCAGCCATTCGCATGTACGCGTTGCTTTAAGTTCAAAGTATTGCTCCAATTTATCGCTACCACGTTGCTTACCACTTTTATGTACTACAGGCCAATGTTGCCCAATTCCCGGTAATTTAGACCAAGTAATAAAATACCATGATAAGGATACAGAAACCAGACAACAAAAGAAATGCACTAACATACCTATTCATATTTCATTTTCCTAACAACTGTGATGGAGCAGATCATGAAGTCGATCCAATCCATGGATATAAATACGGTAACGGATTGACTGGTCCAATACAATTAAGCTGGGGCAACTTGACGCCAGTTTTTGATTACTCTTGCCTGGATGATTGGGAGGAACTTGCCTGTCTGATTGGTTTGTCTGTGCTTGAATGCGAAAGCGTGGTGCTTAAGAAGAAATCGAGGAAGATTTCAATATGTAATTGTAATCGATTACAACTGCCAGGTACTCTAGGTGCGCGCGCATTTGCTGGCGTCAGTAGTAGTAGATCCGTTACCGTATACACGTCATCCATGGATCCAATCAATCGTCCTATGGGCAAAATTCCACAAAAGTACAAACACACTTTAAACTCTAGTTATTTTACCCGGGTTTCACTACCAAAACGTTGTAATGAAATCCTTAACTATTATTTTCATTATTTGGACGTACTTGAAAAAATAATAATTTAATGGAGACCAATTTCTCCCAACTCAATCTGAGCTTATCTTCCAAACGTATGCAGAAAGTCTCGCCGCGGTGCTCTAGCTAAGAAAACCGCAACCGGATGACAGAGCCACCATGCGTCACTGCCACGTCATGAGCATGCACGTAGAAACGAATAGCTCACAAATAAACAGGAATTTTACACACGAAATAAAATACGCGCACATGATATCACCAAATAATATGCAGAAAAAAAGAAATACATTCCTGTTGTCACATACCTTAGCCATGGACTTCATGTAAAGAAAAAACAATGTACCTATCTCCTCTGCAGTACAACTATAGAAAAATAAGGGCCCAGTTGTCATATGTCCATTTTGATTGCACCACGTGTTACCATTTGCCGTAAAATAAAGAGAATAACCTTCATTTTAAACACGACAAAACAATTTAAAATCCATAAAAATGTCTTTCAACTTACTGAATTTTCCTCAGTCACACCTGGCAAATGTCGGGATTGTACGTACTACTTAGACTACCTTCCAACATCCTCTCCCCCCCCCCCCCCTCCTGTTCCGGCCTGAGATTCCTAAAGAACACACACAACATTCAGATTTCAAGCTACTGAATTTCGTTGCGTGGTGAAAAAGGTAAAAAGTACTTACGGAGAAGCATTTGTGAATAGCAGGGAGGTCGGTAGTAAAATTGTGTTCATACATATGTCACAAGGAAGTATTTAACGCACCCGACGAAGTTCAGTAGACTTACGAAATATTGCGGATATCCATAATGTAAACACACGTCACGATTTTAGTTAAATTCAAAGATAAAAACTTACATGAGAACTGTCTATGAGTCACAGGGGTGTTTAAAGGATGACTAAGGAGGCCTAATCATATCTCAGACCTGGGGAACACGTACCTTAGTAAGCATAACTTCTAGGGAAAATTAATGGCCGGAGAGCATCTGACCGTCCCAGCTATTAGCATAAGTGAGAAAGTGTACTTCAGGATGTCGTGTGAACAGGGACCAAATTTCCATTGTGTTCCATTTTTGTATGCAGCGCAACTACACCCCACACTAGGGGGTTGGGTATAACGATAATTTTAACTCAGCCATTTATTGACTTCATGTTTTTGTGTTTTATCAATAAATGTAACAATTTACAGTTAAGTACATAAAATATTTTTTTCTGACGATCGTCATGTTATTCTTTTCTAAGAAGGATTGTTTACATTTATTTTTAAGTTAGATCAGATTTTTATTCCGTTCAATTGACCATGCAAATTGTATTATTGTACAAGAGAAGTTTTTTTTTTTTTAAAAAAAGTTTTTTGTTCTTGTGACTAGTCTCAAACTGGTTCTATTGTCTTCATTAATTTAAGGATTTGTAGGCATTTAAAGACATCAGTTTTTTTTTTTCACAAAGGAAGAATACTAAAAGGATAACAGTAGAAGAAGACATCAATTTCGAAAAAAATTGACAATAGATATTTTGAAAATAACTTCTTCAACTGTATTTAACTTGCCACAAGTTAGTAGAACACTAATAAAAGAAACATTATTTTGCGTAAGGTTCAATACAAGTGAAAATTGTACACAAATAGTTTTGAGTGCATTACAATATGCATACAATCATGTAACTATATATAGTAATGTATAATAGGCCACACTGGGATATTAAATGACGTAATAAGAACAAGGACTATACAATACACAAACCTTTATGAAACTCTGTAGTCTTTACACATTCACCGTTAGGTAGTTAACATATGGAAAATACATTAAAATAACTGTTAATATCTTAAATCATATAGGGGCTGCAGTCACAGATAGGCACCGGGGAGGTCATCCTGAATTTTCTCCTCAGTTTCATTAGATAAATGCTAGCCTGATACAATGAGACGTAGTCTAAGACTCTAGCAGTGTCTTCTTCATATATACCTAGAAGGAGTACTCGCCGATTAACGTCATCCCTGAATCTTGAAAACCTTCTTTTCGTATTCTGCTTATATATTGTTTTCTGAAATGTGGACTACAAAAGAAAGTAAGCACATTATTTGTTTTAAATTTTGAGTCTTCTGTGCACAAAACGACATTATTTAAATATCTTTAAATACTGTAAATGAATAGCACTTTACCACAAAATACGTTTAATCTTTACGCATTTGGCTTGAATGTGGTCGTATGCTGTGAGAAATATTATTAACAGTTGAATTTATTCTAGCTGCATTAAAAAATGCAAGAATTTCAGCTTGAAATATCGGTTATATGGTATAGTGTAGCATTTAACAAACATCTTCTTGAAGTGGAGACAGACATGCAGTGAAACAAACACATTTGTCATTTTTACAGGCTTTTCTTTAACTCACTATGGTTCAACCGTGTCCTCACATCTTGCAGCCTTAACTCATTTCCCGACGCCGTACAATCATGAAATTTTGCATAGTGACGTAAGTCGTGTGACAATACAATATTCCATTGTTACTTTAATATATTTCTATATTCTAAAAGCATTTTTTTTTCTAATATGAACTTTTACCTATAATAAATACTAGCCTGCAACGTTGTTGCGTGTGACTGATTGCAGAACACTTTAGGATTTGGGTAACAGAACATCAGCTTAGAAAATACAGGGTAAGGAAAAAGTATCCGAACACCGAAATAACTCGAAAAAAGTAATTAAAAATCTTTAAAAACATGCTTTTTAAAAAAAGAAAACAAGGTAAAACAGTTCGTACTGAAAAGTAAAAAATAATTTTGTTTTGAAGAAAATTTCCTTTAAAAAATTCTATTTATGCACGACTAAAAAAAAAAGCATGGGGCGGCCTCTCATATACAATCACTTTATAAATTCTTCAATTGACGAATCCCATGCTTTTCTTTTAAAAGTAATTTTCTTGAAAACAACATTATTTTTTACTTTTTGGTACTTTTTTTTTTTTTTTTTTTAAGAAAAGCATGTTTTTTGTATTTTTTTTAATGAGCAAACATCTAGTGGCAGAAATTTTAAGAATGAGTGAACAAGTATTAAAGGCTACTGAACTGATTGGTAATCCAAGGAAGGTCTCTTGCTTCCCACTGAAGTATCAGTAATTTGTCCCAATTCCTTGCATGTGGAGTATTTCTCAGGCCTTAATATTGTAATTTACTGAGCGATTTGGGAACTAAATAGTAATAGAAATTTCGACACTAGCAGGGCTGAGTGAGGTATGATAAACTTGGTAAACCTGATTTTATATCCACCAGTCTAGTAACTTTTGACTTCTGCCCGTCACGATTCGCCCATTTACAGTAAATTAAAATCCACAAACATCCATACCCCTACAGGGATTCGAACCCGGGGACCTTCGAGTCGTTGGCCTAACGCCTTAGACCGCCCGGCTACCCAGTCGGCGAGTGAGGTATGAGGAATACAGTATACGAAGATGAAGCATTGGATGTGCCTTAATAGCTCACAAGGCGTGATGCCTGGATTTAAGTCCGGCGAGTTTTTTTTTTTTTTTTTTTTTCATCGTTCAACTTATTTGAACAACTATGAGTCGAACCATGATATAAAATGCTTTTCTGGTCGTCACTTACTATGATCTATTTTTACCAATCTCTGAAATAATAGTTTTTACAGTTAGTATATCAAATCCAGAAATTTTAGTGAAATCTATTTCAGTTACCCTTTACAGTTCCTCACGCAGGGCAAGTAAGTTTGATTTACCTCATCGAGACTTAGTTTTTGGCTTTCCTTACTCTTTATTCTCATCAGTCATGCAAAGAAAATGCGTCCGTCCGTGTTGTTATTTTGGAACGAACGCTGTACAACACAGAGGCACCCACACGATAGCGACGTCTAGCTCGTGTAGTTGTGGATTTGATGTTGCTATGCCGTACAATAGAGCGAGAGGTAATCGTGTGAAATTCTCGCATCACAACAAACACTGGTTCACTCCACAACATGTGGATCATCAAATACGTTGCAAAAACAGCAAAGGTAGTTTCAGTTTCCTTCACACTAAATTCAGACATGTATATTATAAACTCCCACAATGGCTGCTTCGAACCGTTAAGGTAGAAATGATGGCTGAAATCGTAATGGATGAAGAATTTCTTGTAAAATGATAACGGAAATGTCTCTTAGCAAAAAACCTATAACCGTTGATTTAACTTATCTGTCTGTGTTTAGAAACATTTTACTTAGCTTCTTCTTAGATGTTGGCTATAACAGGGCCAAAGAGCAACAGAGGAAGCATTCGGTTGCACGTTGCTTACATTGAAGCTGTGACTTTACGTCAGTGGTATCTGCTGCTGTACTGTAGTTTCCCAATGCTCTGATGACCTGATGGGGAGGTTTGGGATTTGATTTGATTTATTGTTTAATCACAAGACTAAGTCTCATTTACAAGTGACATAATGACAAGCGGCATTGTGAACCGATGGTGGTTTTTGTATTGCCTTCCATCGGATGAAGATGACGTCCTAAGGAAGGGATCTACAGTTTAACGTGGGCTCCGAACCAGTTATGTTCCCACCGGGCATCGAACCCGGAATTCCTTGATTACAAGGCTGACTGTGAGCGTTACCACTCACCCACAGGGACCAAACTTTCCATGACGTTTTCTGAGACCATGGCCGCGTCGTATGGCCTGGAGACGACCATAGGGAATTAACATATATGGCAGGCTTGTCAACCGGTGTGCCGTGAATTGAAAGCGATAGTCGATAGTATACTCGGATATGACATCAGCATACGATTGTACATTCTTGTGACATAACCAGCTTTTACTAGCATGGAAAGTGTAGACTGGTTTGGAGGCTATTAGGGCAAACTACGGAAATATCTCAAGACTTCTACTTTTTTGGGGGTGCCGCGAAACAAACGAAAAAAAGAAAGTAGTAGTTTGAGAACCACTTACTTACTTAAAGTAATAAATATCCTTTGACTACATTGACATCGAATTTAGGGTGCGACTGATTATTCTAACAAAGGTTGTCCTCAATCATACGTAAATACTGGGATGGAACCTTGAATTAAAACCAAAATCATCTATTCTTTGTCCCATGGACACAGCGAGTGAGTGAAATGTTATTAACGTCCTAAACGAGTTGCTGAGCTTCTAAGGACGTGACCAATAGTTTTTTTTTTTGGGGGGGGGGGAAGTGGGCTCCGAACTCCCTATCTAAGCAATAAAAAGATGTCAACAGATGGGAGAAGTCTCAAGATAAACCTACTAATTGCAGAAGTGAATCAGAAATAGGCATGCGCACTTTATAAAATAGAAAATAACGAAAACTTACAATTTGAA
>JAGDQP010001379.1:109475-124476 GCA_022664845.1 Lepisma saccharinum | reverse complement strand
GCCTCACGACGCTGGGTGGACGCCGCACAAGCAACACCATCTGGAGTGTTGAAACGGTCACCCATCCAAACACTGACCAGACCCAGAGCTGCTTGACTTCGGTGATCTTACGGGAACCGGTAGACCAGCTCGGCTAGGGCGTTGCCCATATATATATATATATATATATATATGACACATTCGACTTCCTTTACTTTCAATATTTCTCATTTTTTACTATGTTCTCTAACAAACATACCCTTTGCTTCCATTTAGACAAATTCAGATACATTATATCTCATCAGGACTCAATTAAAAATGGTAAGATGTGTAACACCACCATCTTATTGTACAATAAGTTCACATACTCTACCAATCTTACACATTATACGTATTTTTTTCTCCAATAAATATTACTGTTGTACAACATAATAATGGCAGGACTGTTAATTTGTTTATATCACAATACGAAGGATTATGGAAGTTTGGTATTTCTATTTTCAAAATTTCGGTCTTTCCTTCTACATGGTAGCTTCAGCTAGTGGGTTAAGACTGAATCCAAGTAGGTTTTCCCGCCTTTTTTCGTCAATTATTCAAATTTGAGTGCAGTTAAACAGAAAATAACTTTTACAAACTATAGTTTGTTTCGTACGTCAACAAAAAATAGCATTAGCTTTGAAGATATATTAACAGAACCATCGAAACTATGTTAAAACATTTCTGGGACAATGGACTGTCCCAAAAGTATATTGACATAGGTCTGAAGTTTTTGTTAAGATTCCTTTAAAGCTACTGATATTCTTCGTTGACGTACGAAACAAACTATAGTCTGTGAAAGTTGTTTTCCGTTTAACTACGCTCAAATCTGAATAATTGACGAAAAACGAAACAGGCGGGAAAACCTACTTCATGGTTACCAGGGATTTTCTATTTTCATTTTCCCTGACTTTTCCAGGTTGAATTTCTTGAGTTTCTAGTGTAGATTTTAGCTTCTAAGATTAGGAAATCTTTGTTAGCTAAAAGTTGTATATATATATATATAAAATACACAGAAAGGCCCACCACAACATCCACCTTCTGCTTTTCTCTGAATTTTTATGACATTTAATTATTTATTCGAAAACACATGAATCAAATTGTCACCAAGTTCACAAAAAGTAAGACTGGTACAACCAAGTTCAGTTGGTCGCCTTAAGTTCTTCGAGTCCTTCATGCTAGGGAGTTTAGTCGTAAAACAAAAGTATACTCACAACGCTTTGCATGGTCAAAAGCAGAGAAGTAAAAATAATAATGTTATTGATTTTTTCTACTATTAACAACTAAATTCCCTGACTTTTACAGGTACCTGGTAACCCTGCTACTTGGATTCAGCCTTAAGAGTTTTGCGAAAACGTTGAGCAGGAATCTTCTACAAAATGTAACAGAGGAGTCTATAGAATTCATGATTATTGCATGCAACAAAAGATGAAGAATTGTTGGGACAAGCTAGGGAAACTCGGGATTGTCACACCCGAACTCACAAGATATGAGGTCCCTGGGTAACGATGCTGTACCACTAAAAGTTCATAATATCAAACAGGTTTCAAATATATGAGAATATTTTCCTGCATATTTAGGAAAATGTACACAAGATTTACCTGATCTAAAACCCAATTTTGTTGACTCAATATCATTACTTTTTTTTTACGGCTTTCATGACCCGTAGACAACCTATGCACATACTTTCTCACACGTTACTCAAATAACATACATTTTTCTTTTAAACTGTCTCGAGATGGGTGTAAGCCATAGTGCTGTTACCGCCCAAAAATTCATTTTATCTTATCTTTTAAATTGTCATTTTCGAGCGAGACTTATTTCTGGAACAGACTTCAGTGTATTAAATCTCTTGTTAGTGCAATGTTTTAACATGAACAACGTCCTTGCTCTGGCGCGAGACTTCATCAACTTAAAGACCTTCCACAGGGGGGCGAATACAAGCCATAACACTATTCATCGCAATAGCGAACAGTGTTACGCTCAGCACACTCCCTTGAGGTACGCCATTCTCCTGTAAATAACGCTCTGAGAAACGATCACTAACACGGACACTAAAATAGCGATCTCTAAGAAAATTTGAAATAACATGAGTCATGTGGCCCCTAATACCCGAGTCATGAAGCTGGCGTAATATGCCACATCTCCAGGTGGTATCATAGGCCTTCTCTAAATCGAAGAAAACAGCGAGAACATGTTAATTCCGGAGGAATGCATTGTGAACACTAGACTCTAACCAGACAAGATGGTCGACAGTTGATCGATATTGGCGAAAGCCACACTGATCATTAGAAAGCAAGTTGTTATGCTCCAAGTACCACATTAAGCGTCGGCTTATCATTCTCTCAAACAGCTTGCATACGCAGCTAGTGAGAGCAATGGGCCGGTAACTGGTGGGGTTTAGTTTATCTTTGTCAGGTTTCAGAATGGGAATTACGATAGCTTCTCGCCAAATAGCAGGGAAGCTATCAGTCCTCCAGATCTGATTATAGAGATTTAGCAAGAAGACCTTTCCTTGGGAGGGAAGGTGTCGCAGCATTTCATAGTGAATATCATCCAGTCCAGGGGATGTGTTTCTAACATCCCGCAAGGCAGTTTCAAGTTCCCACTCGGTGAAAGAGACAGACATTATAGTGTTTTAAATTATTAGAGTGAAACCATAGAGGTATTATCTCTGCCCGTAGTTTATTGTTTACGAAGTTAGCACTATAGTGCTGAGAGCTGGATATTGCTGCGAAGGTTGCTCTAAGAAGATTAGCTATCTCTTCTGGGTCAGTATGCAAGACATTGTTGTGCTCCAGAGCAGTCAATGGCTCGGAGCGACAGTTGCCTTGCAAACGTCTGACCCGTTCCCACACGTCACGAATTGGCATTTGTAAAGTAATGGAAGATACGTATTCACGAAAAGATGTACGCCGAGTTTGTTTCATGAGACGTCGAATACAAGCTTGTGACTGTCGAACCGCATTCGAATTTGCCGCTGTAGGATATCGGTTGAACGCCCGTAAAGCGCGACTGCGCCGTCACCGTGCTCGTTCGAGCTCATCGTTCCACCAGGGAACAGAACGCCGACGTGGCGTACGGCCAAACTGTGGGATGGAACATCTGGCAGCTGGCAAAATTTCACGGTTTAAATACTCCACCGAATCATTCAGGGGCTAATCCCCTTGATCAACTAGTTGGACACGAGTTTCATATTTAGTCCAGTCAGCACGCTTCAGATGCCAATGCGGTAACTTGGGTGGTGCTTGATAAAGGTTTAAAAAATCTAAAATAACTGGGAAGTTGTCACTACCACATAGATCGTCATGTACACGCCATGGGTGCAAGAACTGCACTGATGAGAGATAGGTCTGTCGCTGAGTACGTGCCACTTGCCAAACTAAAATGCGTGTTAGCACCAGTATTTAATAAAACCAAATTTGAAGCGTCAATAAAAGATTCAACGATTCTACCGCGGACATCTGTACGAACACTACCCCATATTACGTTATATGAAGTAAATCCCCAACTAAAATAACAGGTTGGGGTAACTGCTGGAACAGGCTGTGCGGATGAATAGACTGCACAGGAGATTCAGCTGTAATCTATAACATGATATTAAATAGCATAATATAAAATAACGGGATGGCTGAAATAAAATACATTTGGTTTCAAGAAATCGCCAAATGTTAACGATACCTTCTTTTCAAGGGCTCTGTTGGCCTCAAATGGTTACCAATAAATCTACTGAATATGAATGCCTGGCGCAAAATCTGTTTATAAAATACCAAGTGGGGGAAATAAATTAGCTTATTTTCAAGAAATCGTTAAATTTTAAGGATGGGCCCCGCAAGGTTCATCTATGAGTCATCTGAAAATGGAACCAAGCGTTAAACAAGGCTAAAATCCTTTATAATATAAAATAACAACGTAGTGGGTATATTTTTTTTTTTTTAAGAATTCGTCAAATTTTAACGATGGGCCTCTTTCTAGAGGCCCTCCTAGTCCCAACAAACCATCTACAAATCTCTTGAAAATTTAAACTGGATATTCGTTTACCTGGTTTAAATCTACTTATTAAACACCAAGATGAAGGGAAAATTTAGCTTGTTTTCAAGAAATTATTAATTTTTAAGAATTGGACCCCGAGCGCCATATGGTGTGACCTATATATTTTTTGAAAATTTATTACGAATGTCTGTCTGTCGGGTTTTAAACTGGCTCCTTCGTTGATTCTGTAATATAATTTTTTTAAAAATATTAGATCGTTAGAAATAGAATCTAATTTTTTCAGCCATTTTTCAATATGGCGGTCTCCCAGACTTATGCCCAGGATGTCTACGCCACATATTTTGTTTCGACTATTAATGTACTAACCAGAATCAATGAGAAACTTCGTCAACTATGATTTTCCTGCAGAGGTATAGCTAGAGCCTGGAACTTCAAATATCACAGTATTTTTCTTTTAAATTGAAACCTGCTGTGTAAAATATGAATAAATTTGATTTCGCACTAAAAACTTATCTCTGAAAATAAATTGCATGATTTTTACCAGATCCCGATCCTGAAAAATAAATTCCCTGACTTTTCCAGTATTTCTAGGTTAGTGGGACCCCCTTCCTCCGACGGATGCTTAAGGTAGGAAGTCCCAGTGTTAACACCAAAACTTCTCATTCTTGTTAACAGTTCCTCCCATTGATCTGCCACTGCTATGCAATTGCCTTTGCAGACTGTTGACGCATTGGATAATTTTAGACGCATGTCGAATAAGATAGCCTGCTACGTAATATACTATGCAATCGCGTGTCATATTTCGAGTTTCACATGCAGATACATTGCTCCCCCGACAGAGTTCATTAGCTAGCCCAGCATCAACAATACTTTTCTCTTGAATACCTCTTTCTACCGATGCGCGAAGCTAGTTCCTGTTGTTTTTCTTTCGCTAGAGAAGGCATTTTGTTCACAACGAAAGTGAACTGCGTATCAATCTGAGGTTCACAATTGCCACTTTTTTGGAAAGCACTCTTGACGGGTTAATAAATCGATTGGAGCATATGCAGGTGACGGAAATCTACAGTCGATGGATGGTCAAAGAACGAATTACACCGAAATGTCTCTCTGATTAAATTTGCTTGCAAGTACAAAGTGAAAACCACACCCCCTACAAATATTCTGACACTTCCAATGCAGTTTTCAGTGTTACTCGAAGGGACTAAAAGAGTCCGCTCAGATGCGAAAGTATTTCCCTCTAAATTAAAGGTAGGGACTTATTAATACTTTATAAGATGGAGAATTTTTCCTGAAAGCATTGAGAGGACGCGACGAGTTTAACGCATCGTCAGTAAATAATTCTGTTTTTAAAAAAAAAAAAAAACTTTTTTGCTACAGTTTCGGTAAAGAGTTGAAATGCTAATCTTGCGTTCATTTTCTGCAGGGTCCAGATGAGATAAGTTAATTTTTTGTACCTACGCAGGCCAGCAAATGTAGGCAAGGTATCGGCATTATATCGTAATGACCAGCGTGTATAGCGAACACGTGGACATTGTATAAACAATAACACACATGTTTATAGAACAAACATGTGGTTATGCAAGTAAACAAATAATACATACACATTGGAGCAGACGACGGTCAACTCCTCAAACTAACACCAGATGGAGCAAATAACGGAAGACAGAGGGAGCTGGAGTCAAGTAGAAGAAGATAGAGGAACCACCCCTACATTCACCTTTAAAAAGGACCTGCACAGAGCAAGAGCCATCACTCATTTCCCCCGGGTGGTCAGCTCCTCTCCTTCAACCGTTCGCAGTTTGCTAAGAAACTGGAACATCCTAGTACGTAGTTCGCTAAGGAACTGGTACTATCCCGCACAGGTAGTTCGCCAAGGAACTGGTGTGCACTCTCACACGTAAGTCCTAACTTAACCTGTAAGTAGTTCGCCAAGGAACTGGTACAACCACCTGACACGTAATTCGCTAAGGAATTGGTGTCATCCGCACACGTAGTTCGCCAAGGAACTGGTGTGTACTCTTACCTTAATATTCTCCGTACGTAGTTCGCCAAGAAACTGGTACAACTTCCCGACACGCAGCTTGCTAAGGACCTGGTGTCATCCTATTTTCCAGAACCTCTAACTGATCACTATTAAATAAGACATCTTTAATCATTTGTATTCAGATAACTGTAAGCTGTGTTCTTCGGGACGGTAATTTTGTTAACTTTATTCTTGTATGTTAATAAAGGGTTGAGGGCTATAAACCAATCCCGTATATCTTTGACTCTACCAAATCAAAACTAAAGGGAACATTACGATATACTCTTCTGTATACCTCAAAATGTATTGGTTGACTTTTATATAATATATTAGTTTTGGTACATTAGAGTTGTTGTGTTTGAGCGTCATCCTCATCCAACAAAGCTTGCAATTCGCTGTCTGCAAACTTTTTGGGTGGTCTTCCACGTTCTTCGTTTCTCACGTCAAAATCGCCACTTTTAAATTTTTTAAACCACTCATAGCATTGTGACTTACCAAGAGCATGATCACCGTAAGCTTTGACAAGCATGCGATGCGATTCTGCAGCAGTTTTCTTCAAATGGTAACAAAAAATCAATGCTGTCCGCAAATCGTAGTTTGTAGGTACAAACTGCGCCATGTTCAACGCTATTAAACACTACACTATGACATGAAACTTGTCTGGTTGTGAGTTGCAAATCGTTATCAGCAGTCAAAACAAGCAAGTGGCGCCAAGGACGCAGTTTTACGGTAACCACAGTATGCGTTAGCCGTCTATGCACAAATTCCGGTTGAATATATACACATATGGTATATGTAACATTCCCACGTTTCCCACCTACTCCCAGGCAAGACCAGGTTTCTTATTAGACTGACTGCCACACACAGAAAACCAATTACTTGTACACCTGGATTCTCTAGCTGTATAACAACTTGAAATTTCTCCTGCAGTTGCGTTCTTGATGGCATAGGTTGCATCAGGCTGTACCCAGTTCTTTAAAAGGGGAACAAACGTGAATACTAGAGCATGATTTGCCAGCTGTTTTCTCGATTCTTATGGGTTCACATCTCCAAAATTAACAAATCCATCGGTCTTAAGGGTATTTGCGTTAAATTGAAGCTCCCTCTTTCAGTTCGACAAATATCAAAGTCCCTAAAGAGCTATTCGTATCACCTTCCCTACACGCTTTGCTGATAGCCTCTACAGCATTCTTGTTGATATCATAAGAACATTTTAAACTCTTTAATAATTTCCTTAAATGAACCATAGATGGCAGTGGCAGATTATGCGTTACACAAGCCAAATGTTTGTAGGCTTTTGGAGACTTTATTTTTAACAAACCACTCTTTAACAAAAACTCCTCGCTGTACGCTTCGAACCTTTGACGCTGTGCTTTTTAATTATCATTTTCTTTACGGCTAAGACGTTCATCGCATCGCATACTATGGTGAGCTGCTCTTTTCAAAAGAAAAACTTATTTCTCTAGTGACGTAACTCCTTGTTTCATTAAAAGAAGTTTGCGCTTTGTTGCCACTAAAGTTCTACATAATTGTTGATGACGTAACTGTATGATCAGGAGAGATACTGTCATTTACTAATGAAGCCACATATGTACAACAATTAACCTCGGCTGTAACAGTTCCACTGCCATGGTAATGTTTTATTTTAGGTCTTTCATTTTTCGCGGTAAAAAGCTCTTTTCGTCGGAGATTTTCTTTATTAGAATTCACACTATGGAGGTAAAAAGGCCAATTTGGAAATATATGGGGCACTGCATGAGATTAAAGACCCCAATTCTGTCTGGGCAACTCAACTGCCTTCCCTTGAATAACAAATGTAGCAACTTTCTTAATGAGTTCTTGAGAGAAGTGAAGGTCACAAACTGCTTTAGTCTGTAAGTGGTAAGTCTTACCACTGCTCAAGGTCTGAGTGGGGTTTCAAGAAGCGTCATCGTCGCCAGACTTGCAACCTCGGCATTGTTCTGCTCTCTCTGAAAACATACACATCCTTCTAGCGCTGTCACGTATGATAATTGCCAACCGCACTATTATTTATCACAATGAGCCACCACATAAAACAGAAACATATCATCATCATCTTCTTTCTCTCCGCCTTTTCCCACTTACGTGGGGTCGACGTTTCTGGTAAATCTTCTCCACAAAACCCTGTCCTGAACTTTTCTTTTCTCCTCGAGATCCTTAACCCTAGCATAAAGCACAAAATGAACACATAAACACTCGAAATACTTACAGTCGTTCCAGGTAACAGAAGGACCTATCCTCTATTACACTTCACGTTTTGTGTCTGAGAAAACACCCATCGGAACCTAAATTACTAATAAATATTTCGAACGACACAACACTTCGAGAAAGCACTTCTAAAGCACACAGGAACCACATTAACACAGAAACTTATGACAAAACCTGTCACGCATTCAGTGTTTACAGCGCAAACCGATTAAAGCGCCACTGTTTCGCGGTTTCTCCACCTGCAATGTTTTTTTTTTAATGACAAGAATTTGAAGAGCGCACACTTTCCAGTTCCAGAGGTTCTGATCATAGTTTTCTTATTTCTTATTTACAAATGAAATTCAACATATTAGGATAAATACTTACGAATAATGTGTAACGTGACTTCCATGGACGTTTCACAGAACTTGAGAACCTTGGCTTCAATGTAATCTGTCATCTCAGGGCTAGTTGAATCGGATAAACGCAGCATCTGAAAGTTCAATTGAAAATTCTAGTAAAACCATTGGATATCAAAAGAAAAATGTTTTTTTGCTACATTCTAAAGTACTACATTCAATGTTTAAAACCAAATTCTATCTTTTCTCTTAGTCGTTAACAGTACACCATTAAAAAAGTCACTTTGGTGAAAATACGCACTTTAAGTCAATTTTCATGTGCTATTAGCGAATCTGAACTGAAAGTGTACCACCATTCTCAATTTTAGGTCCCTTGATAGCAACACTATAGCTAAAGGGACTTTTTAATCCCGCTCATTCTGTCCGTCTGTGCCCAGAAATTAGATAACAGGGACTACAAGGTGTAGAGAGATGCTTGAGGTGTCATATGAAAGGTCTTTACTAAACTATCTAAGGGTCCCTAAAATCGTTCTGATTGGTGCAGTGGTTCAGTGTTGCCAGCCTATTGTCTAAAACAAACAATTGTTCAAATCGCTTCCAGTCAGTCAGACCTAGCTGCGCCAAACTTGGCATAAACATTATTCGACACAAGTACTGTGGATTTTCCCAAACCTAAGTACTCCAGTTGTCAGTGTTGCCAACTTATTTTATACAAATATTAATGCTTCCGTGGCTAAAATGCTATCAAGGGAAGGGACCCTTTGCGTTTGTTAATAGAATTGCAGCTCTCTTCTTTCTCTCCGTCTTTTCCCACCTCCGTGGGGTCGACGTTTCTGATGAGTCTTCTCCACAAATCCCTGTCCTGAACTTCTTCCCCTGACAAACCTTTCTCCCCGAGATCCTTCTTAACCCTATCCATCCATTTAATCCTTGGCCTCCCTCTACCTCTCTTGCCATCACTCTTCTGACTACATAGTCAATTTTTCTCTTCATTACATGTTCATACCACTGCAGTCTTCTTTCTTGTATCTTCTTAGATATCTCTACAATTTTGGTTGTACCTCTTACTTAAATTTCTCACTCTGTCTCTTCTTGTTATCCCACACATCCAGTGTAGCATTCTCATTTCGGTGACATCTAATCTCTTTTCTTGTGCTTTCTTTATTGGCCATGTTTCTGCTCCGTACATCATTGCTGGTCTAACCACTGTTTTCTAAATCATCCCTTTATTCTCCACCGTGATTCTGCGGTCGCAGAGAACGCCACTTACTTTCTTCCAATTTCGCCATCCCTCTTGCATTCTTTCAGTCTCCACCATATAATTTTGGGCTCTCCATTTCGCGGCCTCCTATTATTTCTCCCTGCAAACTCCCAGCCCACGTTCACCACTCTGTTGTGGAGCCACGCTTTCACCATTTATGACCTTGCAGTTTTTAATTTCCTTAAGATATTTCCACAAGATGAAATCAATTTGACTTTCTTTTCCAGTACTCTTGTACGTTAAAAAATGCTCCATTTTCTTCTGGAAAAATGTATTGCAAATCGCCAGATCGAATGCCGTTGCAAAGTCTATTACTCTTTCTCCCCCTCCGTTCCTATCTCCCATAATACAGCTATCGTGGATCGTCTCAATGCTTTCTATATGCTTCTGCCTATGTGTCCATTCAAGTCGCCGCCCACAATTACTCTTTCCGCTGGGGGTATGCTGCGAAGTTCACGGTCCAGTTGCTCCCAGAATTCCATCTTTTCTTCTTCCTCGCAGCCGATTTGCGGAACATACGCACACATTACATTGATCATTTCACCCATGCATATCCTGATACTCATCATTGTCGTTCCTTCTATTTACACTTGCTACACTCGTTCAGCTCTCCAAGAACAATTCCTACGCCGTTCCTTCCATGTTCATTTGCTCCACTCTACAGCAACTTGCAGCCGCCTCCTAGCTCCCTTGCCTTATTTCCTTTCCATCTTGTCTCTTGCACGCACGGGATCCCCAACTTTCTTCTTTCCATCAAAACTGAAATTTCTCTTCCTCTTCCACTCATCGTCCCAACATTTAGTGAGCCTACTCTAAGGCTCACGTGGACTAGCTTTAACCGAGCCCGTCCTCGACTCGATATCCCTCGCTCATTTCTCACGGAAGCCGAGCGAAGCCCCTGCACGTCGCCTACGGACGCCCTAGCATTTTCCGAGGTTTCATTTAGACGACCCATCATATGTGGTTTTGGTATAGCTTTTAAGACCGGATGCCCATCCTGACGTGAACCCTCCTCATTTTCCCGGACTTGGGAACCGGCACCAAGTTGGGTTGGTTTGTTTAATTATATTATACGCCTTAAAAATATGTTTAAAAACTCTAAAAATGAGTGGAAAAGGCACAAATGAGTTTCCAATAAAACGTAGGGCATGCCCGATGATAACGTACTGGAATGCATGTGGTTCATTCTCCAGAAAAGCGGCATTCTGTGAATTTCTTAGAAAAGATCTGCGCGAAATAACTTTCTTTTCTTCGTAAAGCACTTGTTATAACTGGGCCACCTTCATATTTTAATGTGATTTAGCTTCAGATACACCTAATGTCTACTCCATGGAATGAACCTCATCTTCATTTTCTTGCTTGAGACATGTTTTTAATATTTGTGTTTAGGTTTCCGGTTAATGTTCAACACAATGCTTCACAATAGCGTAATGAGACAGCCATCAAAGCACATGAATGTACACAACGTAAACAAACATGAGTACTGTGTGTTACATAATCTACAAGCAGACGACGCCGACTCCAAACGGAGAAATTAAGAAGTGTTTGGTCAGGCTTACAAAGGAAACAAGAAGACAACTATAAAAGGCCCGACCGAAGCCACATCGGCATCACTTCGCAGGTGGTCACCTCTACGTTTCCAACTGACTTGGTCTAGAGTCAGTATCCAACCCAATAACCACCTGACTTGGTCTAGAGTCAGTATCCAACCCAATAACCACCTGACTTGGTCTAGAGTCGGTATCCAACCCAATAACCAACTGACTTGGTCTGGAGTCAGTATCCACCCTGTCTTCTGACTTAAACTGAAATCTAAGATCTACACATCGTTACGAAAGCTATCAGCATATCCTAGGTTATTCCTGCCGAAATCATAAGGTAATCATTATTTGTAGGAGGTGAACCACAAACGTTGCACTAAAAGCTCAAGTCCCGGACGCTGCTCTTATTTGTTGTATATACCCTATGTGCACAAGATTTTATAATTAAAGGTGTCGGTAGAAGGTCGAACTCTATCTGCCATTTATCTTAACCACATAACATACGATTCCGTGTTGAAAGGCTCTATCATTACGATCTATATAAGAACATTACGATAGTTTAGTTCGAAATATGAATGGTAATTAAATCAAAAGTAAACCTATTAGCATGAGAATTACATTTACTGAAACACATGAAACCCATTTTCTATCAGCTCAATGGATTGACAAAAAAAAAAGGTGTTATAAAAGTAAGAAGCTGGCAACACTGCACGTCATTTTGGGATGCGCTAGACAGGAAGCAACCATCTTAGTCTTGTTTGAGTGGATCTACAATAAAGACGCTTCTAGTCGATTTATTGTGGTACAGAAGAGTTAGTATCAGGTGTGTCTCATTTCTCATCATCAACTCCATGGAAGTTATAATCAATGCATTTCGGTTTCCTTTAATCATGATCAGAAACCAAATATTGAACCCTTCATTCATGTTTCATTGTAGAATCCATCTACTTCAAAAATAGTCTCTAATCATATAAAGCTTTTCCTATGCAATACGCACGCGCCGTGAAGGGCCCATGGGGGATGTGGAGGTAACGGCACGAAGTGAAGTGGGGAGGTCAATCTCACGCTCGACCGCCTTTACCCTGCCAAGGTGTCCATGAATATCAAGGAGTGTACCTCAGAGCACTAGGTATGGGAACACTGTGAGAAAATTCTCCTGCGTCCTGGCGAGATTTGAACCTGGGCCGACGTACTCAGACCCGCTACAACCTGAAAAACTCAAGTTTACTTAATAGTACAGATCAGGAATCATTAAATTAGGATCGCAACAACTAGTGACAAATATATCCTAGTATCTCATATATTAACAGATATTACAGCTTCTGTATAATCACAATATTTTGTTCATTCCACAGGACTTCGTCAAGTAGTGAACAGGACAGATGTGGTCACGAAGGGAACACAGTGGGGAGCAAGCATGTGGCGCCACATGATGACAGTAGACGAAAACAAATATAACTTCAGAGTTAGCTGCACAAGTCCTGGCGTAGAGACAGTCTTTCTTTGCAAGAGAGGGTTTAGCAACAATATATGCCACGGCATATTTGAATTTTATTTATGTCATTTAGGCATATAAGGCTCAGACCGGGATACCGGAAGGGAGAGGATACAGGAAGGTATCAGCCAAGACCTATGTTGAAGGAACCATCCCGGCATTTTCCTGGTGTGTCTGAGAAAAACAATGGAAAAACATCAGTCAAGATGGTCGACCGCTGGGATTGAACCCACGACCTCCCGAATGCCACGCCAACGTTCTACCACTGAGTCACGGCCGTTTGGTGCCACGACGTATGCCTAAGTTTTACTTGCTCCTCAAAGGAAGACTGACACAAAGCTATTTGTTTCTCACTTACGAAGCTACTTTTTCAACCACACTTTTTTACTGCATCAAGAGCACGCAACTATATAACATTTTACTTATCTCTGTTATCAGACAAATACAAAATAGGACACAAAAGGTAGATTTCCCCCTTCTGCTTTCCAATTGACAGCTTTAAAAAACAAATAACGGTATTCCCTTGCTGTGGTTACCTAGGTTAGGTTAGACACCCCTATACCTGATGCCTAATTATATCGAATGCAACGAGAACTGCTAATACTAAAAATGTAGAAAAATTTATAATATTTCGTATCTACGAATGATGAGTTTCGTTTCTATCACTTTTTAAGTTCAATATAACAGGATTTGCCAAAGTGGGCCTAGCCACCCCCCCCCCCCAAAAAAAAAGGACTTGAAAGAATTTAAAATAAAACCCATGTTGTTTTTTTTTTTTTTTTTCTTCGATAAATTTTGTTTTTAAATTAATTCTGAAATTTGAGGACGTCATACAAGTGCATAATAATGAAAACCTATAACATTTTAGATTCAGTATACAGCTGCAAATCATGATTGTCATTCTAACTCTAGAATAATTAATATTGCTATCTAAAATTTTACAACTTTGTGATATTGAAACACAAGGAAGTATTCGAGATTAGTCAGTACTCCAATACAAACCCCATAGTGCTGTTACCGCCCATACAATTCATTTTATCTTATTCAATACAAACCATTAAATAACATCTTTTTTCAACTGCTGATTTTGTAACTCAGTAGAATTATTAACTAGATGCTTTGTGGTGGACAAACATCAACATCGTGCGCGTGAGTTTTGTTCTCTCGTTTCCTTCCACTTTCTTCATCCCGAAGAAGAGGTCTAAATGAACTACTGGACGATTTTAATGCAGTAGCAGCAGGTGAAGAACAATACGGAGAAACAGTAGGGAAACAAGGGTTTGGAAGGAGAAACCGGAGAGGCCAAAGATGAGTTGACTTTTGTAACCAACACTTAATAGCAGTTCAAACAACATAAAAGATGATGAGACACGGCCAGACAACGAAAGGTGCTAATCCACGACAAATTTAGACACTGAAGAATACAGGAACAGACTTCCTGGAGCTGATATTTACTCTTACCATAACATGGTCTTATCGGAGGGAAGTAGAAAACTGAAATACAGAAACGAGAAAGTCAGAACTGGCGAAGTATCAAAACGAACAGATGAAAAGATACGATTTGTGGAAAAGCTTGAAGAAAAATGACTCACTCAGTAGCAACAGATGGAAGTTTCGATGGAAAACAGGATATTTTTTATAAAGTATTGTTTGGTCGATCAGTAGAAGAACGAATAGGATATCGTGGAGAGAAAAGAATAATAAAGAATGGGGAACAGAAGAAAAATAAGTTTACCTGGAACATGGTACATCGTCGTATCTGCCATCGTTTTGTCTAACAGAATAGAGACTGAAAACACATTAAAAGAATTCCTTTCGGTAGGCCAACAGGCTCAGGTAGATTTCGAAGTGTTTTTGATTGAATTTATTGGGGTAAGTGCAGAATAAAAACTCTTTGAGTAAATATACTTTTATCATTTTATTTTCATTATAAAATTATAAATACGGTAACTAATTACCCTAATAGGTTAACTAATTACCGTGCAAACTTGTTATTAGAACTGAATGCAGTGATATTCCAATTGAAATTAACAGGCCCAATGAAACCGGCCACTTTATGCACCCCTAACGAAATATGAGCGCTATCGAGAAACTAGTTATTGATTT